>OZ005741.1:176658901-176741401 GCA_963930735.1 Dioctria linearis | reverse complement strand
CTTTCCAAGGTGAAGTTATTAAATTATTAGTTGAACTTGAAGCAAAGACGATTTTTATTAATATAACTATAAGTAAGTTTTGGACTAATATAAATATTACGGAAACATATTCAAAAGCTATGTACTTAATGTAGCATTGCCAAGGTCATATATGGTAGAAGCTGGCTTCAGTTATGTCAATTCTATTCTAACAAAGCAAAGAAATAATTTTAATTTGAAATTCGGATGCAATTTAAGGTTGAAACTAACAAACTTCAAACCAAATATTGGTTATCTTGCCAAGAATCTTCAAGGACATCCTTCTTATTGTTTTATGTAAAAATTAAACTTTGTAATAATGAAATAGGTAAAAGAATTACATAAGTTTTTTCATTTTTTTTTAATTTTTATTAGGGGGTCGATAAAAGGATTAGTAAATTCTGTGGGGTCGATAGTCAAAAAAGTTTGGCGGCCCTTGATCTAGGGTATAAAAACATGAAAAATTCTTTAAGATACTCGTGGATAACGAAGAGCAAAAATTTCAATAAAAAGATTGAAGCCAGCGTTTATGCTCACATATCAATGATAGAAAAACTAGGAAAATGGACCAATAAGAGAGTTAAGTTTAAACTATAATATATACATATAAAAATTATTTCTTTTAGTTATCAAATCATTAATTAATTCTCTGTATCTACATATATGTATACAATACAACAAAATAAGATTTTGTAACTGTACATATAAATAAACTGGAATCAGAAAAGATAATATTATAATATACATACATACATACATACATACATATAGTATATGCATAAATAATATCTATCTGAAAGCTTATTACTAGATATAATTATTATTAGATTGCAAGTAACCAGGTTAGGTTAATTTAAGCTAGTCTAAAATTAGTTTTCTAGCTGATAGCGATTAAGTAAATTTAAGCCGGCGTGTCAGTTTTATTCAAGAGAACCTTGCTAATATTTGCATCACATGGCAAACATAGGAGTTAGAGTTCAAAGTATAAAGAATTTATCAAAACATAGTAAACGCGAGCATTTTATATTAAAAATAATAAATCGAAAGTCCGATTAAAATCGAAAGTCCGATTATATAAGTGTTCCACTGGTATGTCCTAAATAAATAATAATAAATAAATTATTCTATATTTTTTTCCTCCCACATCCATAGTCTCTACTAGAGACGACATACGATTTCTACCCCCTTCTTAAAAACCCTACTGGCGTTCTCAGGACAAACTATTGTCATTTTTATAGCTTAGGTATATGATATAGCTTATGCGGATATTATTATCATCTCTAGAGCATTTATTGCTATTTAAAAAGTACATTTACTAGATATGTACTAATAAATTATATTAATTATATAGAGCATACATATTAAAGCTTCCATTATTTAAGTTTGGTGCAATAAGTCATTTTAAGATGCTGCTGACCATTTGCTATATTAACTTTTATGAATGCTGAATCTGAATTATTTTTGCTCCTAGCGCGGCCGCCTAAATCAAACCATAATACTAAAAGGCGTAGGCCAGTATGAAAGAAAAAAAAACTTATCATGTCGTTTGTAATTCTAGCGTAGAACTGGGCAGCATTTCAATTTGATAATTTGCCAGCCTGAATTTGCTTATTGACTTGACTTCCTTTGTATTTCTTCTGCCGGCGGCATCAGATTTGCTATTAATGGGTACATATTCAGTTCAAGTTGTTAGCATAAGCTGTGCCAACTCATTTACGTCATGAATTATTTCACTTTTTAATTTGTATGGAATGTATGGAGGACTTACAAAAGAACATTATTTGTTAAGAATAATTATTGAGTATATGTAGTAAAAAAGACTGGAAAAATACCTTGTGGTATTATTCGCTATAACTAGTTTACTGTTTAAAAGGTGGGCAAAAGTTGATAAAGATAATTTTTTCAAGAGAATCTGTAATTTTATTTTTGTCAACTAAGTAAGCGAAACATTTTACTAGTGCAACTAACACAAAATAAAAAATACTTCAATAAACGTACAGAATGGTATCATTTTTGCCTGGCATGGCACGCTTCCACTTTGAGAGTGATCCATGTACATACATTTTAAACAAAACTTCGTCCGTAGCAATGACCCTTTTACTTGAGATCTTCTCTTTAAGAAATGAGCATACAGTGCAAGGTATCCAGCGAGTTCAAATAAAATTCTACGATCAAATGTCGTTGGTAAAAGAGCATGGTGGAGCATTTTACCTCCATCCATTAAATGTGCAGATTGAGCGATCATTGTACTGAAACGTCTAGCTCTCCTTTGCGAAATACTTTTCTATCGAGAGAAGAGATATAGTGTTCATTTAAGAACGATTGCACTACTATTCTACTACTACTACTCCTACTAGTACACTTGAAGAATAGTTCGGTTTACAGGAGGATATACTGCAGAATTTTGAATGTGGACAAGTCGGCACACTACCTCATCTGAACCAGTGGTGAACGCAACCTCCATCATGAAGCTGCCAAAAATAGTTTTACCAAAAGTCGATGGTGATTATTTGAAGTAGCGACAATTTTACGACTTCTTTAACGAAATGGTACACAAACAACCAATGGCTGACTCGCAGAAGATGTGAGACCTAAAAGATTGTTCAACGGGGCAGGCTGAAAAGCTTGTGCTACATCTTACTATATCAAATGCATACCACTCTGCCGTATGGAAGATAATTAAGGAACGATACGAGAACATTAGATTGCTGGTAACTGCACTCTTGCACAGACAACAGTAACCTACATATGAGAGTATACCTGCAATTAGGACGTTTCACGACGAATTGCAAGAATGCCTCTTCAATCTAGGGATTTTAGAAATTAACAGAAACAATCTACTCTTGCTGGACATATTGGTGAAGAAATTGGATAGAGTAACACACGCTCTATGAGCAATCTTTCACTCCCAATACTATGGCAATTAATCAAAAATCACGTCTTACCGAAACGCTTCTCTTCTTTGGAATCTCTAGGAAACAAGGGGAAATCAATAGAAGATCCTCATAAAAGGTTAACTACATCCATGTTTTTCACAACCGTCTCTCTGCCTAGCAGAAATTTATTCAACTAACACGTAAACGATTCCGCATAATCAGCAGAGGTTTAAACATTTGCGTCAATTGCCTTAAGGGTATAGGCAAAGATATATATAGATATCCAGCTTAGAGCAATCAACTGAAAAATTTCCGACTTCAATTTTTGAATTACCCATTATGTCACCACTAATATCCCTCGGATTATTTACAGGGTATTTCATTGATATTCCATCGCCGTCTGTCATTAAAAAATTCGAAAAATACATTTTCTACAGATATTGAAGATTCATTGAAAGAAAAGCAATTCAAAAAGTTTATAGAGGATTTAAAAAGAAATATCCAGGTCCAAAAAGAGCCAAAATTAATCCAGGATTGTTAAAAAAAATTCACGGGGTAAAAAAGCTGACGATTCCGAAGTTAAGACCGACTATTTTAAGGCGAAATTCGGACTGTGCCAGTGAACAAGCTGCACGAACGGAATTATTGTTAAAAGAGGATCAAGGGTATTGCAATATACAACTCAACCAATATTTCCTAAGCTAAATACTATATCTTTCAGAGTAATTTCGATCTAAAATTAAATTATGCATATAAACATTGCTATACAAAAATTGGCAGGCATTTACTTTTGGGTGGAAAAGTAATTTAAATGGATCACGAAAAAGCTCAACTGAAAATGAATATTGTTAAAAAAAATTCAAAATGAGTCATGGTTGCATGCTGGGGCAACGTTTGCTTGGGCTCAAAAGAGTTGTTTTTACTTCTATGACAGACAGGGTGTGGAATGGAAATTTATTGCGTTAAACCTTTATATCGTGCAAATAAGTTGAAATTTTTGCCATATCACTTTACTAGCAGCTGAAAGCACTGAAAGCTATTTATCTTGGTTCGATGTTTCCATTGGAGAATAAATTGGTCAATATTATTCAAAACTTGGTGGTATTTGGATAATGCGATAAAATCCAAAAAGGGGTGTGATATGTCCTGTATCGCTATGGGCTCCAACAGTTCGAAAACCATTAGCAACAATGCTGTGCCATGGAGCACCAATAACTGCAATAGCAGTACATCCAAGAGGGAAGAACTTATAACTGGGGGAATGGAAGTTAAAGTTTGGTACATAAGCTGTGTTCTTTTGTGTCCTCAGAACAAAAGATACACAAAATAACGTCTCATGCATTTTCATTGAAGATTTACATGAAGCGAACAGCACAAATTGTTCGCTTCAATCGACAGAACATGTTCCCTCCAGTATATGGGAGTTCTAGAACAAGGTACACAAAAGAACACAGCTATAGAAAACTTAACGGACCAACAGTAGAATATAGTAGAAAAATGCCTGCCAATCAAATTAATATTTCACAAAGAGGTGTACTGGCAATTTCAATGGGCAGCATATGTGATGTGTATTTAAATGAGATGCCATACTTACAACAGAAAGCAGACAAATTTATATACTCAATAACATTTTGCCCGTTTGAATATTTTTTGTGTGTCCAAAACACGGTTTCACATAAGGTTTGGTGCCACGTTGAGGTGAACCTAATTACGATGCTCTGGAGGCCAATCCTATGCAAATGAAGAAACAACATCCATGCCCTGTTGTGGAGAATATTCCAGCTGAACTTATTGCTTTGGATCCAAATGAAATCGCTGGTGTTGTTGTCGAAACATTAGAAGACAAGCTTGGAATGAAGAAAAAGCTTCTATTTGTTAAACCGCCTCAAAATGATTTCAAATATAGGCGCAAAATGAAAAGAAATGGGGGTTCAGTAAAAGCCGCTAGAAATAAAGAGATTGTTGGAAATACAGCAGTCTTATACTTATATACATATTTTTTTTTATGAGCTCTTTAATAATATAATTCATTTCACTCATTTCATTTCATTTATTGAGACTACAAAATCAAATGTACTTAAGATTACGAAAAACAAAACCATATTTAACAAATTAACTTGGCCGACTTTAAAGTATGTGTGGCTACTTAGACTAAGGGTGAAATTGCTGTTATACAATTTGAATATTGGTGTACTTTTGTACTTTTGCAGTTTGATATCATAAAAGGAGCTTGTTACCAACTATCGTCCTATTGTTAAATTGTCCAAATTGCCAAAACTCCCGAATTTTTTTAATTAGCGCAATAAACGGGATCTTGAATAGATTGTTGGCATCATTTAGGAACTGGTCCAGTTCTTTGCCGCTATTGGGATCATTGCTCCTAGTGTATACATGGCTGATGCTACCTTTAAGGATATCCGCATAAGTCATAGAGGGATTTACAATGGGCGCTACTTGGTTTTTAACTGAATCGATTCTGTAATTAGCTTTTTCTCTGAGCTTGGCTTTTAGATCGCTTTTTGTTGCTTTGTACTCTTGAAATTCCGGGCAGCCCACATAGCTAGCAGGGAGCACGGTTGACTGGCAGTTTGCACATTTAGGAGATGGTCTATTAGGTTTCCCTTTCGAGATGCAGATAAAGGAGTCATGTTTGTCTCCATAAAGTACACATCTAGGATCATAGGCGCAGAAGTCGCCGGTGTGGTCAAATCTCTGACACCTAAAGCATCTTCTAATTTTTGTATGTGCCCTCTTTTTTTTCCCAACAGATTCTGGTTAGAAGAATATACCTAATTATAGTTAGTTTATTGATTTTCTCCTCTGTTTCAGTAAGGGCGGTGAAAATGTTAAGGGGGATTTCCGACTTCCTAGAGGTAGGAGTGGAAGAGCGAACTATGTTTGTGATTTTAATAACAGGAACTTGGTACTTTATTTCCCGAAGGACATCCTCGACTACCGTATCGCCGCCCAAACCTTTGATTAATATTTAGGGCTTTTTCTACTCTTTGGGAGTAAATGAGAGTCTCTGAAGTTTTCAACCAGATCTCTGTGCAGTCGACTTTGTTCACGAAAATTGTTGTCTTCAAGTACTCTAGATTTACGAATTGGATCTAAAAATCAGTGGCGTTAATTAGGTGAGCCTGGGCTTTTATAATCTGGGTAAGTAACTTTGTGCTTACACCAAAAACAAAAATGGGTGGACAGAAATTTATCTTGTTAGTAGGCTTATTTTACAGGGTTGGGCTACTCCCAGTAATGCTATAGGTTGGTTACTACTTATTAATTCATTTTAGATCTATAATTAATGTTAGGCTGAGTATCACCTTTTGCTGCCGTTTTCATTTGCTGGACATCAGATAGTATGGTATATCTATTTGGGTTCCTATCGATAACTTGCTATTTAGACAGCCGGGATCTGATGGGCTGTTGTTCCTGCACTTATTTCTTCCAAGGACAGTATGGGTAGTTCCATCTACGGCCTTCCGGAGATAGCTTTTAACGAGAGATTCTGTTTGCGGTATTTCCTAAACCGGTGTCTGGATTATTATTTCATGAGCAAGCAAGCATGTAAATGTAAATTTTGAGTTCCCTGGGGGAAGTTTTGCATCATTTGGCTGTAACTGGAGGATACAGCGGTATCGGTGGATCTACGTGTGTGGCTATCTTTGCCGCTAGCTATGGCGGTACTTTCAACTGGCAGGTTTTTGGTGTAGTAATCCTCAAAGTCGTGTTGAGAAAATTAGTTTTCTCTTGCGATAGAGATCCGCTGGCGATAGAGGTGGTTTGCTCTTTCCTTGCAATTAGATTTTAGGAATTGAGTGCTATACGTGTGTACAGTTTACATAAGGAGAAAAAGAAGAAGACACTATATAGATAAGTATGCATATCTTAGAATGGAATCTGTGCCTGATAATAATATGCAATTTATGCTTAATTGCCTTTTATTATAATAAGGGAATATGAATTTCGAACGCAATTTTAAATTTGAATGAAATGATTTAACTTTTTGTTTTCACGGTTATTATCTGTGATACATGAATATATTGTATAGGACAAGACACTGAACTGACTTTATGGTTGTGATTTGGGGCATTGGGCACTTGAGTCACAACAGTATAGATGAACTAAGCAAGCCAATGCTTACATCGAATATAATTATGGATCTTCTGTATCTGTGTAGGATGAGGCTCATCATATTACAGAAGATGTCATCCGGATGCCCTGATGGTCTATATAAAGTGTCTATATTATATTTTTGTTGCTTAAATAAAATTCCGCAATAATAGTATTATACTGAGTACTGGTCAGACTTAAATGATATTTCAATTTGTAATTAATCAGAATGACTGTTAGTTCATTATTGTTATTAAATACTATGTCACTATGTCAGGACTATTTACTTGCTTAATTAATACCACAATGCCATCAACTTTATTTCTCAAACTACGTACGTTCAAAATTCATTCTAATATGCCATAATTTCTTTTTCCACTTTCAATTTTCTTAAATAGATTCTACAATAGTTATCAAGAGTATTATGATCAACGTCTTACAATTAAGTTTAATTTTAATAATTCAATATATGTATATCGGATGCAGTTCTTGTTTATAGCACTCCCTTGTCCTTGAATTTTTAGTGACTTTCCGCACATCTTGCACACTTGAATTCGATTCTAAATTCGGTGGATATGTGGTTAAATCCTTGACACTTCAAGAAGCGCTAACATTTACTGCACCAGGGACACCGATCTCATCCTACATTTAATTTTGTGATTTGCATTACACTCCTAAATACATTAAATTCAATTATTTTTCGTACCACGAAAGTATTTATCAACTCTTAATGTTTAAAAACTTAATTTCACTTTCCGGTAGAATTTCATTTTAGGCTCTTAATATTTCCATCAACTCTGCCTCTTCAGAGCTTGCACTCATCCCGCACACACATACAACTTTGGCTGGCTAAGACTCGGTATTTTCATTTCATAATCTTCTCTTAATTTCTTTTGAACAATGGACTTAATTTTTTCCCTTTCATCTTCACTGCTACATTCTTTTGGTAAATTGCTTCACACTGTGTTTTTATACCCTAGATGAAATCTATAGGGTATACTAAGTTTGTTATTCCGTTTGTAACTCACAGAAATAATGATGGTAGAGCAAAATGGATTGGACACCCACGTACAATATTAAAAGTTATTTTGATTTTTGCATGTCCGTCCGTCTGTGCGCACAATAACTCGAAAACACGTTCACTTAGAAAGCCGCAATTTTGTACACGAACTTGAAAAAAAAAGTAAAATTAAGTTTGAAAATGAGATAAATCGGGCAATTCCTTCATGGGGTTGCCATACAAAAATTTCGTTTTCCACTACATATTTGGACACTGTCTGAGAACGCGTCGACACAGAGAGCTGAAATTTGGTACATATTGTTTTAATAGTAATAAAAAAAAAAATTTCAAAAATGGACTAAATCGGGCAACCTTTTCTTGGTCTTAGACCAATTCTAGCTTTTTTACTTGTTCGGATTCGGATTGTTATCTACTTATTTCATCTGCATGAATCAAGCGCTATACTTGTTTAAATCCTTTTTTGTTTTTTCCACCGTTTGCTTTTTCTTTGGTACTGGCGCTTGTTTTGATGTATCTTCATATATATGACTTCTTACTCACAGTTTCACAATATGGCTTTTCTTAGTAGTTGAACTTCTTTCACTCCTTTATTACAATTAGCATAATGGCCCCCTATAACTTTCATAATATATCTTCTAGTTTATATAATTTTCTTCAGTAGAGCCATATTTTTATCGTAGTTCGTTAGACTAACACACTTTTCGCGAATGCTCCCGCTGCATAAACCAAATTTGTGTCCACTGTGATGATATAGTTTCGCAGTCTAATATAATTCGTAATCTCTCCTCAGACCATCTGCACTACACCCTACAACCAAAAATGTTCGAATCAATATACAAATTCGCCAAAGCTAATTGGCCAAGATTCAGAACATCAATGCAACCTACTTGCAGCCGAAATAAATGATATAAAATAGCACATTATTGAACAATATAAACAACATTGTACAAGTAGATGAAATGATAAATAACTTTACTGACATAGTAAATTGCAACGATATAGTGTGTCCAAATGTGTTAGATTTAACATTACAATCTTGTGTTTCACCGAGTCTTGGAAGGAATCAATGAATATTCCAGTTGAAAAGACCTTAAATGCAACAAATTGCTAAGATTTCAGGCCAGTCAGAGAATGAAATTTCAAGCTCCCAGGGATGTTATATTATAGTGCTGCCGTTCTTTCTATACGTTTTTTAGTGGACAATATTATTTTTCCATCTTCTCAATCTATCCAAGTGATAGTACTCATTAGAAGCTTACACACCGTTAGTTGGAAATTGACAAAAAGTGAACTATCATCGTCCCCCCTCCCCTTCCCCTCCCCCCCCCCCCGGCCCTTCAAATAATCCGCCCGCCATTATCATGATTGCGAATTACCATTTACATTTATATAAATGACCTCTACAAGGGTAATCATCAATGATTATTTCAATTTCCTATGCAATGCTTTTAATTTACAGAATTCTATAATAAACATAATAATATCTGAATAATAATGTTCTAAATTTTTTTTCAATAAGAAACTTAAAAGTTATTTTTAATTCCACCTGGCTCCATGCCTGGATCACATAAATTGCTTGGCCTCGAAAATCTTTGGAACCTTGCCTAAGCTTTCTATCTCAACACGTTTTATCCACATAAGAACTATTGATGTTGGTAAAAGATATGGTAGGTGGCACCAATACATGCGAGATGTTTGGAGGATTTGATAAATTGTCTGCTAGAATGTGGCGCTAGACTTGGCTATTCGACACTACGATCACATATGGTCTGTTGGTATGGTTGGGATTTTGCATGGGATTCCTTTTTTTTTCAAAATTTACAGCCATATCCTGCGGCTGCTTATTTAGGATTCAAAAGGGTACTTTTGACATCGGCCACACGAGGGAATATGCAAGCAAGACGTGTTTTGTTTTGTCTATATTATCATTTTAGTATAATTAATATATTATTATGAAATAATTTTTTATATTTGACTAAGAAGAAGAAGTTCCTATCTGTTATTGCAAGTTTCTGTTTTCATGCTTGTGTTTTTCTTAATTTAGTGATTTTATCGTTAATTATTTGATGTTCGTGAGTGATATTGTAATTTAGCCATTACTGTGCCATAGTGCTGTTTGTTATTATCTGCTTGTTCTGCACTCGGCTTGGTTTTTAATGCTAATTTGTGACTGCAGCTGCGCTGCCCTTTTTGTTTGCCGGTTGAGGCTCATCGTTCGTGCTCATCTGTATTGTTTATTGTTTTTTTTTCTTTTTTGTGAATTGGGAACTTCTTCTTAATCGCTGGTATTTCTTTTTAATTTATTTTTTATCTATTATATATATATTGATTTTTCATTTGTTATTGTTTTCGATTTTAATTCGGCCCTCTATTTGTGAATATTCTCGCGTTGCGGAGATAATTGTGCATTTTCGTTATTCCCTTCGCGGGCTTAACCCATTCAACGGGCTGGTACATTGCGACTCAAAATTTTTCTTTATTTTTTGTTTATTTCTTTTTTTTTCTTTTTTTTCACTGAGAATGGCAACTTGTAAAGTCTGCTCTTTAGAGAAATCAGAGGACGTGGTGGCTTGTGACGGTATATGTGGTAAATCTTTCCACGCTTCTTGCTTGAAGCGGAGCTCCAGAGCTCCTACTCCTGGACTTACAACCTGCAGCGAATGCTCAGATATAAAGCCCTGCCACACATTAAGGTTTTTAAAAAGCTTTACCGAACATCTTGACTCTTTCTCTACCGTTCAGTCTCTCATTGCAGATAAATTTAATAGCTTATCTATGAACTGGACTGGTCTCGAAGTATTTTCCGATGACAATAATGTTTTAAGTGGTAAAATTGATAAGCTGTTGAAACTTGTGGATGTATTGTGCATGAATTCAGACACACTCCTTGAAAAGTCTCATAACCTAGCTTTCAAAGTTCAAAATTTGTCTGACTCACTTGTTGATGTTAATGCAGTATTTGCCAAAGACTCACCATCTGCGTCTCAGAATTCCAACAGCACGTTACTTATCCCAGTAATCGACGACGTTCGGCGTAGTTTAAAGCGTGTTGAAGGCGATATCGGGTCTTGGGTATCTGCTGTTTCTGAAAACTCGAGACTTATCAGCTCCATGGCGACTGATGTCAAAAAATTATCTCCAGTGGATAAGGAATTGTCTGACTCTCAACCATCACCTCTCCTGCAGCAAGAAGTAGACTCTAACCGTCCGGTACCTAATGCACATAGCAGTAAACCAGCCAAAAAGCAGAGGAACCGCCGAAGACGCCAACATAGCCCCAATGAGGCGATTCTTTCATATCAGGACTCTGTTCAATCCACAGCAAGCGGTGATCTGGCTCTCGTTACATCTGCTTCTGTAGCTAAAGTGAGGGAGTGTTCCACAGTATCGAATGATACTTCATCTGTGTCCCCTCCAGGAAATATCATTGGAGCCTCTTTGAGAACGGTACCAAAACCTTCGAATGTTTTTGTCACCCCTTTCTCTCCAGAAACGATGTTCGAGGACATATTGAAGTATTTGAAGTCCAAGAATATTGCAACAGATGGTATTTCTTGTCGAAAAATTAGTAAATCCTCTAAACCTGTTGCATCTTTTGTTCTAACTGTGTCCGCGGATGAGCAGGATAAGTTATTGGATCCCACGTTTTGGCCCTCTGGCGCTTTTACTAAATTGTTCGTACCTTCTGGACACCAACATAGAAGTACAGCTAAAATTAGCAGCGATATCTCAAAAAACTCAAATCGCTTTCCCTTTACTATCAAAACGTAAGGGGGATTCGGACAAAAACTGCAGAAATCTTTAAGTCCTCTGTTGCAAATTGTTTTGATATTGTTGCTTTCACTGAAACTTGGCTGCATCATGGTTTTCGCGATGCTGAAATCTTTGACAATTCTTATCAAATTTTTAGAAGAGATAGGTATACTGATTCTGAAACTCGTGGCGGTGGCGTACTCCTCGCCTGTAAAAACCACTTAAATTGCAGCCAAGTTGAGCTCCCCAGTTTCTCCAACACTCTCGACATTGAACTTATAGTTCTTAAGATGTCTCTCTTAAAATATGACTTATACATACTTTGTTGCTATATTCCTCCAGACTCCATAAATATCGTCGACGACAAAGGTCAGAATATTTATGACGTACTCATTTTAACATCTAATTTTATCCATGGTAAGATGGAACCTCTTGACGAATTACTACTTATTGGTGATTTTAACCTACCCAATATACAATGGGTACTTAATGATGATGACGATGACTATCTTCCAGTTAATAACTTGACAACAAGGGAATCACTTTTCCTTGACACTATTTCATCTCTTGGTCTCAGCCAAATCAGTAATGTTAAGAATGACATGGGTAGGTAGTTAGACCTGGTATTTTCTACTGACGCGGGTAACTTATTAGTTGAACCTAGCCCAGTTATAATGTCTACTCTTGACAAATACCACCCCCCCTCTTCAAATTACACATTGCTATGTAACCGAAAACCTCACATATTGTGACGAAGCGCAATACTTTTTCAATTTTAGAAAGGCTGACTTTTCAGAACTTTCCAGTAGACTTACCTCTATTGATTTCTACACATTTCTGTCTTGCAATAGTGTTGATGAAGACGTTTCTAAGTTTTACATAATCCTTTTCGATTTATTTTCTTCTTGTATTCCCCGCGAGCGTCAGCGGTTGAATAAAACATCACCGCCATGGTTCAATAAAGAACTTAAACGTCTTAAAAATAGGAAGAATAAACTATGGAAAATTTATATGAGGGACAGGGACATTATAAGTCACAGCAACTTCCTCACATCCTTTAATAAGTTCATAGAACTTTCTTCTGCACTTTATGATGAGTATGTTCAAAGGATGCGTACGAAATTATTTAGTGACACACGCATGTTTTTTAAGTTTATTAATATGAAGAAAAAAACGGACAACTACCCCAATACCATGAGGTACAAGGATTCTGCTAGTGATGATTCGTCTGAAATTTGCGATATGTTTGCTTCATTTTTTGACAATGCCTTTGCCTCATCAAATTTTCAACCTCAAAATGGCAACTTCAGTCATATGAATGATTCCCATAACGTTTCATTCACTATCCCTTCAATTTCAGAAGAGGATATACTGGATCATATTAATGGGCTTCCAAATGACTTTACAACTGGTCCTGATGGGATCCCTCCAGCCTTTTTTAAGTCATGCTGCCTCGCCCTGGTAGCTCCGCTGAGAATTATCTTCCAAAAATCGCTCGATAGTGGTTGTTTCCCGCAGCTATGGAAAAAATCCTTTATCATACCTATCCACAAAAAGGGTAGTAAAAATAAAATTTCTAACTATAGACCTATTGCAAAATTATCTTGCATGCCCAAATTATTCGAATCTATCATTTACTCTCAACTATCATCTTCCTGTAAGAATTTGCTCTCTTCAAACCAGCATGGGTTTATTTCGGGCAGGTCTACAACCACTAATTTGTTGGAATTTGTCTCGGATACCATTTGCGGGTTTGCAAAAGGCTATCAGACAGATTGCATTTATACAGACTTTAGTAAGGCGTTCGACAAGTTATCTCACTCCGTGATACTGTTTAAAATGGAAAAATATGGGTTTCCCCCAATATTTCTAAAATGGACGGAGTCTTATTTAGATAACAGAACATACCAAATCTTATTCCGCCATTCCATCTCTAGAGTATTGAAGGCTTCGTCTGGCGTACCACAAGGGAGTCACTTGGGCCCGTTGTTCTTTATTCTGTCTATTGACGACATTGTCTCTGTTGTGAGGTACTGTAAGGTCTTGATTTATGCTGATGATATTAAGCTTTTCGCTCAGATTAAATCTGCTAACGATTGTGAACAGGTACAGGGTGACCTTCAAAAATTTTAAAATTGGTGCAAGAGCAATGATTTGGTACTCAATATCAACAAATGTGAGGTTATGACTTTCCACAGGAATCAGAAACCAATCACTTATGATTATGAGTTCTCGGATTCCTCGGTTCGCCGTGTGGACTCTGTCTGTGACTTGGGTGTCAAATGTGACCACAGATTGAATTTTATCTCCCATATAAACTACATGGTTTCAAAAAGTAGTTCTATGCTGGGCTTTATAAAACGTTGGTCCCGAGAGTTTTCAAATCCTACCATAACATTGCGTTTGTACACTTGCTTTGTGAGACCACTTCTTGAGTATGCTAGCCAGGTCTGGTCTCCATTTTACGGTACACACATCGACCGTATCGAGTCTGTTCAGCGGAACTTCCTACGATTTGCTCTCAGGCATCTACCCTGGAATAATTCTTTAATTCTTCCACCCTACGAGGATCGCTTGAAGCTTTTGAATATGCACTCGCTTGAGAAACGTCGCTTGGTTGCCGATGTAACATTTGTGCATCAACTCTTAAACGCGAATATTGATTCTCTATTGTTACGTAATAAAATCTCTTTTCGTGATAGTAGCCACAATTTGAGAAGGCTACCTCTGTTGCATGTTATCTCCTCACGGTCTAACTGTAAAATGTATGAGCCTATTAATCGCATGTGTATTACTGTCAATAATATGGCTGAGAATTTTGTTGTTGACGCCCCTAAGCATGTTTTAAAAAAACGCCTATTTAATATTTAATTTTGTTTTAATTACCTTTTTTAAATTGTCTTGTTCTATGTTGCATGTCATTTTATCCGGTGTTCGGTGTATGTTTAGTGTAACATACTAGTACTAACACCGACTAAATGATGAAACGCATGTATTGTTGAGACGTTTATTTATTAAACGTGTCCATGCAGCGAGCTTGTGTTAAGCTGGTTCTGATAGTCAATTAAATAAGCTGAATACCGCAATAATTATTATCATCTTTCAGTTTGATGAGCACTACAATGAATTTCTACGCTAAAATTAAAGCATAAAGTATATATTGTACTCAATTGAAATTACCTAATTAAGGTGAAAGAAACTTATCCAGTTTAGTTTGAATAAGTAAAAAAGCTAGAATTGGTCTAACGTAAGACCATGATGACTATGATACCCTAGATGAATATTCGTTTGTAATTTCATAAGGTGACCCATCTGCGCAAGTTTGATCTTTGAAGTGGTTTTGGAATGTATCTCTTGAACGGTTCGTCTAACAGCAAAAATCATTATATCCAATTTTATAGGATTTCATATTCTGAAGAACTTTTCAGTACATTAAAACAGTATAGGACTGATCGTTTTCACAGGATCCGTAAAAATAGAAAATGTTTATATGGCAACACCAAGAAGGGGTTGCCCCATTTTATCCATTTTTGAAATTATATTTACTATTATTATGAAAACACTACGTACAGAATTCCAACGCTCTATGTTGACGCTTTCTCAGGCAGTGTCCAAATATGTCGTGAACTGAATTTTACTTTTCTTCTTCAAAGCATATCTGCAAAATTTAGCTGTCTAAGTACACGCGTTTTCGAGTTATCGTGAGGACGGACATGCAAAAATCAAAATAACTTTGTAACTTGAAAAATAATTAGACTTGAAAATATTCTTATATAATATTTTTATTGACTGTGAACTTCTTAAAGTCTATAACAAAAAGACATTTCATTCAAGTCAAGTCAAGTGAGATTTGCGCCGAATTTATATTTGCTTTTGTCGTAGTTTCTCTCGAAGTTTTCTCTATTTGTCCTCATTTGTTCGTTGGGGCTCATCTTTAGCCCTCAGTTGATAGGTTTCCTTTGTGACTTTCGAACTTTACGTTTTATTGTCTTCTTTTTCCATTACAGCTGATGCGCCTTATCAGTCGTACCTCATGTCGTTCTCCGTTTGGAGTTAGTTGTTAGTAGGAGGGCGGGGGAAGGAGATATGAGTGGATAGGATGTAGATTTTTGGGAGTGTTTAGGAATGAATAGTTCCGGCATTGGTTTTCTTGGCATTTCATTTGTTTCTGCTCTTGCTTATATAGCACACGGGAAGGCTGGAATTCTGGAAGTTCATGTGTATGCGTCGTATCGAATGGATGACTCTAACTGGTTTGCGGCGGCTTACGACGTACGTGGAAGGCTTGGTGATTGGCGCTTGGGTGAAATATGTTGTAGTGGCGTAGTTTTAGCAGTGGCGTGCTACAACTTTCAATTTTATTTATGGGTGTCTAATCCATTTTTCTTTACCATCATTAATTCTAGGTGTTACAAACAGAATGACAAACTAAGTATACTCTTTAGATTTCATCTAGGGTATAAAAACATCATACACTTGGTTTACTATCTCCATAGTTTTTTCTTAAAAATAATAAAATATTGTCAAATAAAACGTATGGATATCAAAAGCTGTAAATTATACTAGCTAAGAAAAAGATAAATAATTTAAACGTAGATAAATATTCATTATGGAAAGTACAGTCTTAATCAAGACGATTTGGATACCACCAAGTTTATTTTTGAATAGAAATAGAAAAATTCTTATTATAGAAGCTCAGAACTGGAGAAAATATATCAATGCATTAGAAGAATGTGTGGTAGTTGAAATAAATTAATAAATATTATTACACGTAGTAACCAACAAATAAACTATAATAAATTACCAATCCGAGTCATCTGGCTTTGAGAGCCAACACAGGAAAGGACGTATCCATGGAAATGCAGAAGCCTTTTTACAACGTCCATGCGAACCTGAATGCAAGCATTATGGCTGTGAAAAAGAAAGAAAGACAACAGCTACTATAAAGTTGGTAGCTGTGGAACCATAAACAGATTGTGACATCGAGAACTTGCGAACAGCGCAACGAGAAGATCCGGACATATCGCCTATTCTTGCTTGGAAAGCAAACATAGAAAAACCAGAATGGATAGATATTTCGGGGATGAAAGAAAAGCTACAGGGCTCAATGGAATTCTCTTCATATTGAATGCGGTATATTAAAACGCAAGTGGGAAGCACCTAACGGTGAATCATTTCGAATGCAAATAGTCGTGCCGGCATCAAAAGTCAAGATGCTCTCGGTAAGGGAGCATTTGGGAATGAATAAAACAATTTCTAAAATACGAGAAAAGTTTTATTGGTTACATATGCGAGAAGATGTGGAGAAGTGGTGTCGCAGATGCCTGTGTGTGCTTCTTACAAAGGACCGCCACATAGAAGCAGAAAGGAAATGTATAAATGTAATGTCAGACCCCATTTGGAAGAAGAGCTGATGTACAAGATGCCACGAGAGATAATTTAGCAGTAAATGCCAATCGGATGAGGATCTACTATGACTTACGTGCGAATTCAGCAGGATTCAATGAAGGTGATCTTGTTTGGCTGTACAACCCGAACCGACGTAAGGGACGCTCTCCAAAATCACAACAACACTGGAAGGGACCGTATTCAGTACTAACAAGAATAAATCACGTAGTATACAGGATGCAACGTGGTAGAAGAGGCAACCAAAAAATCATTCGTGGACCACCTGTTGTTCGGGACGAACAATTTTAAGAAGGGGGCAGTGTTATGTGCAGCAGAAAGAGACAACTGGTGACATCTAATGGCAATGGAGAGTAAACAACTTCAGGTTCGGAGAATCGATGATGGAATCTTCGGGAAGTTTCAGGAATAGAATGGATAGAATAGTCAAGAAGATTCTGGAATATAACACTCCAGAATAATCTGGAGAGTTTCTAGGGTATAAATATAACAGTTGTCACCCCCAAAAAAGAGTCTTGTCTTAGACGTTGCAGTGTTAACAATGCGATAATTGAAAGAACAGTATTAGCGATAATTAAAGTTGAGTTGATTAATTGAAGGTGAATGAATTTTATAAGTGTAGAGCGAAAATAAAGAACTTGTATATTAAATTCTTAATATTGTATTTTAAATAACGAACCAAAGGCCACGCTCAGAACAATATTAAGCTTCGCCACATATCCATAGCTTATAAGCAGGTTTTCATTGTAGTTATTCGACGAGTAACGTTTGGGTATTATGAGAACAGTTCATTACTTCAACAATGCTGTGCCATTCTCTTGCTCGATATATTCCTACAGAAATAAATAGATTAGGTTTAATTTCTATTGCTTTAATGTAAACGTCTCCAGATTGTATATCTACTGGTATTTTGACCGTCGATTTAGAATTAGCTGCGATTTCGTATTTCTGGAATATAAAATTTGGTTTAAATTGTATTGGAATAGTGGAATTCTTAGTTATTAAAACTTGACCCTTGCGCCTAGTGCAGTGAGTGTATCCAATCCCAATAGGCCATCGAAATATCCGTGCTAACGGAACACTAAAAATTGAATTTCTCCTGGCTGGTTAAATTCTATGAAGTTGGGTAGTGTTACTTGATAATCTAGTATATGTTTATTCAAAACGGTGGTTATTACAGTGGGCGCTGTACATATTAAATCTTTTTGGTGGATAAATTCTGGACTTAAAATGAGGAGGATGCTACTGTATCGATTAAGAATTTTAACGGTAGTCCAAATGGAGAAGACATATTAATATATGGTAGTATAAAACCGTGTTTGTTAATATCTAAGTACCCGATTGGTTTGCTGAGGCGGTTATAGGAAAATTTCCGTCTTCCAATTCTCCGTTTTCAATCGGTTGGTTATGAAGTTGTTCATAATATCTGCCTAAGTATTGCTGGTGGCAGGGTTGAGTGTCGTTATCGTTTCCAGAGTCCTCAAATTGGTCTATATCAACAATATCTTTTGTTGTATTGAATAATTCTTCACTCGCAAAATTTGGGGAGCTTTGCTTGAAAAATTTACTGGAGGTGGTTTATGATAGTGCATTAAATTTTGTGCTTTTTGTTGGGTATACCCAAAACTAGTATCCATAGGCTCAGGTCTATGTAATCTAGTCTGTTTAGAGAATGAGTTCTGCTTTTGCTGCTGTGAAGGCAGTTGTCTGTTAAAGGTATTCGGTTGTCGCTGTGTAAAAGAATGAGTATTGAAATTGGTAAATTGTCGAACAGGTTGTATATGGCGTGAGAACTGTTGTTGTGGTGCAAAATTTCTGAGGCCGTAATGAAGATTACTAGCTGGAGGAATAATTGGTCGTATGGGTTTCCTATTTATCGGCTGCCTATCATGACTCGAATCTGTCTTTACATAGAAAATGTTTTGCTCTTTAATACAATAAGAAAAGGCTACTGGTAGAGATTAGGGTCTCATAGCGCGAATGGTGGACCCTAAAGCAGACCTGTAAAGAACTTAAGTACATTCGTACTATAGTACCAGTACCTGGACTTGTACTTGAAAAATTTTAAAGTACCAGTACCGGGACTTTTACCTGAAATGTTTTTAAGTCTCAGTACCGGGACTTGTACTTGTACTTAAAATATTTCAAGTCCAGGTACTGGTACTGTACTGGTACATGGACTTGGAATTTTACAGGTCTTCCCTAAAGGCTCTTTTAGACCAGTTAGAAATGTTGTTAAACACATTTCCGTATATAAATTTTTTTTTGCTTTTATTACGTTAGCGTCTTTTTCGTGAAACTGTATATGGTTGCACATTGTAGCAAGAAATTCAATGATTTCACTGTAGAATTTTTCAACACTTTTACTATTTTGCCTTAAATTATGGAGATCTCTTATTAACGATGTCTCGTTACGTTTATCTGAATAGTGTAGAATCAAATTATTCTTAATTTGACTCCAATCAAGATTTGTCCCGTACATTTTCAACACTTCGTTTGCTTGGCCTTCTGTTTTATTTCTTATATCACGTAGCAAAATTCGCGCTTGGGGTGTACCGTCCAGTCTAGAGACTACCGACAAAATTTCTTCACAATTACTTATAAATTCATAAAGCAATCTGGGATTGCCTTCGAATCTCGGCAAATCTTTGATAGCGTCTGGCACTTTGAGTGAATTGAATATAGCACTAATTGCATTGTTAGGGGTGATTTTAGGAACACCATTATTTACTTCGTTTTCCATTATAATATTTGTGTTAGTTGGTTTGTACCGGAAATTATTTAATCGCACGTATTGGTATTTTTATTTTCACTTTGCAACAAATTATCAGATTTATCACTTTCACTGACATTATATTTAAATAAATGTATACTAGAATTTCTTGGATAAGGAGTTGTTGAGTTTTCTTGGCTTAAAGCCTTTATTAGTAAAATTGGACATATGTAAAGGATAAAAAGATATTTAGAACTTTTGACTTACATATGCCATAAAATAAAGTACTTCCACATTTCTTCGATTTAACACTCGTAGATGAAGATAATTGGGGAAACCTTGTTGTTGTATTCAATAAATTTTCCTTTGATCGGGTTGAGTAGGTCCTTGTACTGAAGAGTTAAAGCTCACCAAGGTTCATTCCTTGTGTTCTAATGATGATTTATCGATTTGCCATCGATAGTATCACTTGTTAATATCACTTATTCTGTCTTAGTAATTTAACTTCTCGCGATTTAAGTCAATTACACGTCGACTATGGCGAAATTCTACTTTACGATATATTCTCGTTTTACCTTTGCCTTATGCGAACACGAATTCAAATTCTAAGATTATTTTCACGGTTGATCGAATTAATTTCACGATTTTTTGCCAATATTCCTTTGACAACAATAATGTTCACGATAATCCGTCGCAATTATTATTAACGTGACTATATTCATCGAATAATTCCGTGTGGATGCTTAATCTCATTCTACCAACTGCGCCAGTTATGATACTCACAAGGTTGATTATAAAAAAAAAATAATTAAAACCCGCTTTTATGTAGATATTAAAGAAAAATAACTTTTATTCACCGCATACTTCTTACAACTGTTTTTGAACTTACTTCTGAAAATCTAAATTCTACTTCTTTAACAATATAGAAAATTCAAGTTTAGTGCTTTTACAGGAAGCTCGTGTCTGCCTGTCTATGGAACTTTTGTGGTGTCGGCTTACTTATGTGAGCCGTTCTCAAGTATGTCAGCAAAAAGGTTTTATGATGTTTTTGTGTAAGGATTAATCCTTGAAGTTGTTATTTTATGAATATGATATGCTTTTCCACGTCTTTTACTTGGGTATAACACGTACACAAAAAGTATAATAACCTTTTCTTTTATAACTATTTTAATATATCAAATATTCAAAGTTCACAGTATCACAACGCAAGTAAGTGTTCAATTACTTCACCTAATGAGACAAGCACAAAAAAAACGGTTTCTTTAAAAACTGTTTAAAGTCTAAATTCTAGAATTTTTAACCAATTTCCACCAATCAGGTTAACGTTTTTCTTTTGCATATAGATAAATATTGTGTTCTCTCTTTCATTAAAATCGCGCCAAATATTTCACGGCGAAAGAACAATGAATTTGTACTGCCATTTGGTCAATGCCGATCATTATCAGAACCGTCTCCGAATGTCAGTGTATAATTCTTGATCATGATGTAAATGTAAAGTGGAAATGTCAAAAGGTTTCTGTTGGTGGAATTGGAGGTAAGTAAATAATATTTTCGGTTATTAGACTTGTTTTAATTTGTTATTGCCAAATAATGTTGGGTTTGCATGAACCATTTGTGTTTCCCTCAATAGATATTTAGATTTATTAACAAAAAAATCTTATAATTTGTTTACATTTCCGGTTATGTTTATGTGTACATAAGAGAAATTGGACATCGTATGTATGAGAAGGAACATCAATTATCAAATAACTATATTAAGATATTGTATCTTTAAGAGTTAATTCTTTGTTTCTTTTGTTTTTAGGTGCTTGACATGGTATCTTCACCGAGACATCCTCCCACCAGCCAAAAAAGCAAGTACATTAATATGGGCTGACTGTCCATATAAAGGTTAGTGGAGATGACGAAGGATTCGTTTCCTTTATCCAATGGATACGTGGGATTGTCCCTATGACAACTGGAAGGAGTTGTCCTCGAGGAGGGCAACTATTCGGTCGTGCTATCCCTAGTTGAGTTAGAATGCTGCGATGGGATCTTATTATCCCTATGACCTGGTTCCTGCTAATTTTGTCCAGTCGGAATTCTCGCAACTAGTGTACAATGATATGATACGGTCTTATGGTCCTTACGGCAATAGAACCTGAATAAATACTGTGAGAAGTATTGAAGCCCTTCAGCCCACTGTGGGCTTGCTTCCAGCTAGGCTATAAAGCTTTGAAAGCTGGAACGAGAATGAAAAATAATCATTAATAAGTTCTGATCTCGTCTGTGACTAGCGAGAATTGATGATGTAAACGATGCAATCTTAGTAGCGTGGTGTCCTTACAGCTCCGATGATCGTCAGGACTTAATCCAGTATGCCTGCGTTAGACCTGGGCGTGCTGCCGCCTGTAAGTACCTTCAGCGACTAGAATAGGGAGCAGCAGTAACTCGGGTATCGAGCTCCAATCCACCGGAGTGCTGTCAAGCACCGTCACTAGGACAGTGCAGCGGTACTCGTAAAAGCGAGGTTTGCTTGCTTCTTCTGAGTACTGTACCATCTGTGATTCTTAATTTTAAGGGGGCTCTTGCGAGTTCACCGCTACGTGCTGGTCTAGTACTTATGACAGTGCTGAAAGAATTTGAGACATATGGGGTGTACATAGCGAATTAAAAGACCTCTGGGTATTTGATTCGAATAGTCCTTTATATATTTGTGGATATATTTTCTTTTCTTTTTATATACTGTCGTGATGTGCTCTGTCAGAAAACTAAAAAAGTATTTTGGTTTCTTTTTCCGTTATAAAAAGTTAGCGCCTGCCTATTTCCTACGTTCGACAAGGTATCACTAGCGGTTGGAATGTCCGTAAGCTAGTTTACCGATGTTGGACTAGACTTCGTAAATGGTCGAACCGACACAGAAGCCCTTTATATTGTTACGAGCGTGGCCTTAGTTCGTTATTCAAAACACAATATTTGAGATATAACTCACAAGCTCTTTTTATTCCACTATACTGTTTACTTTTACAAACTCACAAACAATCACAAACATCTTTACTTTAATTATCGCTAATACTGTACTTGAAATTATAGCACCCCAAATAATTTACTACGTTCACTGCACTGCGTCTGTAAAGACTCGCTTTTGGCGGTGACAAGTGCCATATGTATAGTCAACAAATTGTCCAGAACCTTCCCGAAGGATGCATTCAAAAAACACCGATTCTCTGGACCTAAAGTTGCTTATGTCCGTTGTTCCTACCTGAACAAAAAAATAATTTCTCAACATGTTCATACATAATTTCTTAATCACGTTCACTACAATTACGTTCCGATTTCTCAAATGCAAAAGAATTTGTCACTTTCCTTATTTTGTACATTTCCTCCAATCAGGTCAAAATTTAATCAAACGTAAGTTCACTTACTCATGTTCTTGCATCATTCATAAAAATATTTCACAAAAATATTTCCACATGCATTGCCCCAATCTGGGTCAATGATTGCAAGGTAAACATGATGAAGTGAACTTACGATAATAGCGAAATTTATCATGTAAGCGTAAAAATTGTATTTAAGTTCTTGTATTAGGACAATAAAATCCAGTGTAAGTTTAGAATCAAAAAATCGAAGTACTTTCTTTTTTTCAAGTTACTTACGCCCGCTTAGCAAGCACTTAAATTAAGTTTGAGTGTCTGTTACATGGTCCTTCGAGCCTCAAGAAGTAAACTAACGCCTGTACAAAGTGAATATCTGTGCCCCCACCAGTGGTAAGCGCAAGTTCACAATCAAACATACATCTACTACCTACAAACAGCAGTTCTCAAATTAAGTTTGAGTATTGCTCTACAATCATCGTCAGAAATATTCTTCATATAACAATTCTCAAATTAAGTTTGAGTGTTGTTATACAAATCATCATCCGCAATCCCCAGGAAAAGCAGCAGTTTTCAAATTAAGTTTGAGTGTTGTTATACAAATCATCATCCGCAATCCCCAGGAAAAGTAGCAGTTCTCAAATTGAGTTTGAGTATTGTTGTACAGCTATCACAGTCGCCATAAAACAATTTCACCAATCACCAGGTCAGCTTAACAAGTTCTCAAATTAAGTTTGAGTGTTTGTTACATGATTTGAGTAGTTGTCATTACCACATCAGCCGGTTAAAAACAAGTTCAAACCATCGCCAACTCAAAACACTATTTGAAGCCACAAGCTCAAAGATGTTTCAAGAACTTTTGAAAGAGCAAAAGCAATTGGCTAAATTGATTGATGATTTGTTGGAATTTGGAATATCGGAAAAGATGGATCTTCTAGCAAAACTAGGGAATACATAGTTAAAAAGAGAGCAGAGCTGAACACACTTTGGGACAGCTTTACCTCACGGCATGAGCAATTAAAAGAGTTAATTCCTAAAGAGCATCTTTACTTCACTGAAGATCTACATGGAACAACGAAAAAGTTAGCCGATGAAATTCTTAACTTGTTAGAAAGCTATGGAATAAATCCAAATCCAGTAACCACTGCAGGTACTAAACCAGCAGACACAGCAACCTTAACACATTCTGCGCTAGGGCAGGATACCAGACAACCTACATCTTCTGCAGCATCTTCCACACCTCTTAGTACTGATACTCAGGAAAGCACTGGCTCTAATACATTTGCTCAGAGCGACTTGTGGGATCCCACACGACACCAGATAAATACCAATCCATATTTGTCAGACAACAGGCAGAATAACTTTCCAAAACTGCCACCAATTAAAATTCCAAGATTCAGTGGAAACTACAAGGAATGGAAATCTTTCAGCGATATATTCATGCAGGTTATAGACCACAACCCCTATCTAAGCGAAGTTGAGAAGATGCAATACCTTCTATACCATCTAGAAGGCGACGCAAGAAAAGTAATAAGTCATCTACCATTGAATAATAGCAACTATAAAACTGCCATCAAGTTAATCCAATCAAGGTTTAATAATAACAGGAAGATCATAACTGAATATATCAACAACATCATGGATGCAAAGAAGGTTGAATACAGATCTCAAGAAGATATTATAGCCCTCTATGACATAATAAGAGAATGCCTAGAAGCATTAAAAAATCTAAACTGTCACACGGACGAATGTAGTTGTTTAATCAGAACTCTTTTGTCCTGACTTTATTGATTGATCAAAGGTTCTTGTACCTTGATCTTGAAGTGGGCGAAAACGGTTCGTGTACCGCAACACCAGTAACAAGTTGTTAATTAAAATTAGTGATTAACCACAGGTTCTTGTACCTGGATTTTGGTGATGGTGATAGACGGTTCTTGTACCGCTACACCAGTGAAGACTCTACCTTGATAAGAAATATAAACGTCTACGTTTAATGCTAACAAAAAACTGGTTTCTTTATTGCCAATAATTATTATATATATTACAAAATAATTTTACCTAACTTACTTATCAGCCAGCAAAAATTACCTAGTAAGCATTTCTCACGATTAAAATATTCTAGCAAAATATAATTTCTCATGCAAAGCTCTGACGAGAAATATTAGACGTGTCAAATATCGTCTAGCTCAGGAAGAAAGAAAATATTTTTATTTGTGGGAATTTACTTGTATGAAGTGATGGCTTTGCATATGATTTTCTTGCGTGAGAAATGCTTACCATTCTTATTGTTGGAATGTACGTAGATTATGCCATGCATAGACATCCTCCACCGCCTTGAATGATAATTCAAGAATTTGCAATATCGAAGTTCACGCCAAATTCGGATGCAGCTTCTTGGTCAGTGTTGGGAGGTGTCTTGTTCTGGTGTAGCTTAGTCGATAGCCAAGTTATACCGGCCAACTTGATGAGGTAGATGATCACCACTATTACTAGCAGCAAACCGGTGTACCCAATTGTGAATTGATGATAATCATGCGGCTGAATTTTGGCTGGTAGATCACTATGAAGGTCTAGTAGCCGTTTCTTGATTGCCTCCAATTCTTTCAGGTGAGGTTGGTAGTCCGAAGTATAATGGAATGCAGGTGCCAAATGTTTTGGTGTCAGGTAGTCCGTCAGGTTGCCAGATGGTGTATAGGACATCCTGGAGCTGGATGGATATATATTATGTCCTTGAATTGTAATTAGTCGTTGCTTGATGACACAGTTGCTTTGGATCGTTAAAATTCCAGATCCTTCAATTACAAATTTGTAGACATCGTTGTTGCAGACGACGTTTATTGTGGTTTTTTCCTTTAAAGCATATATCCATTGATTTGGGTTATGCATTTGAATCCAATGGGGTCCAACGTCTATTTTCATTAATTCGCACGTAGGCGATTGAGTCAAATGGTTGATGAAGTTTACTTGACATGCGCTGATAGCTGAACCTTTACGATATATTGGGTGTTTCTGATTGCATAGATGTTGGTCTCGAGTAATTGATGTGCAGGAAAGTAGTTCTTGTTCTGTTAATGGGTAATACTGGTCCCGATGCAAATTAATAACCAAAAACGGAAATGTGGGTCTAATTGCCACAAAGCTGTCGTTTATTAAGACTGGCACTGGTGTGATCTTAAACAACTCGAAGTCTTCTAAGGCCAACAATGGAAGATTGAGCTGGAATATGACATGCTCTAATGTAGCTCTTCCTTCAATAGTCACGAGGCCGTAGTATTTTAGTATGTCATCCTGCGATGCTGGTAATTTCAATGATGGTGGAAGATGACTCTTAATTTTGGTGAGTTCTTGCTTGAGCTGAACTGGCGAAATCAATTGTGGACTGATTTTTCCATGTTGAGTATTAATAATCACATCTAAGATGGAATTTTGACCTATGTGAAAGTTGGAAGCTAAGAGAGTTGTTTGTATAGCTAGAGATGTGAATAATTGTGATAACTTTTCTGGATGGAGCTCTCTCTAATTGTAGTTATTTGGTTTATTATGTGGTCTACATGCTTCTTAAGGTCGCGGAATTGTTTATCAATTGCTTTTTGGTCCTTCTTCATTACGTTTATAGTTGCGTCTATGATAGATGTTTGATTTTTGATCAAGTCTACGAGATGGATTTCATTTTGTTGAATACCATTGATGGTTTGAGACTTTTCTTTAGCGTATTCCTCATCCAACACTCCGAACATTGCATTTGCCACGTTACCAACAAAGTTTAAGGCTCCTCTCTTAGCTCTAGTTACTTGAGGTTCTGGTTGTAATAACTCATTGTTCGTGGTTAGTTCTTCATGGAGATGTCGAAATTGCTCCAGAATAAGTGAACATGAATCATGTGGTTCGATTGAGCTGCATACCTTGTGTAGATTTTGAGTGCTGTTAGTGAAAGTTGTGAACTCCTTCCAGTAGGGTGCCATCTCGTAATAAGCTATGAGCTTCCATTTGCTAGAGATGATGTTGGCAGCTCCCAGGTTTTCGAAATGTATGCCTGGTGGAGAGCTGAATGGGGTGATTTTGATTGGGGAACCTCTGACTATTGGAAGAACAATACAAGCAATTAGTAATGTTACTACGGCTGAGCCCAGAGAATGTCTTTGTTTCTTTCTTATATTGCTACAGGCTCTATCTGACTTGCTTGATGATTCTTTTGGGTTCAAGCTGTTTGTTGCTACAGTTTCGGGCTGAGTAATATTTTCTTGACTCCTTTTAGATGGTAACATATTTTGCTCTGTACCGGTATTGGTAGTTACCTCATCTTCTATTGGAAATGGTGCGAGTTTGTGGATGGCGCGGCGCAGTACGCCAGTTGAACGTCTGCTACTCGTATTAAGCCATCGTTTCCCTTAATGGTGTTGATGATTCGCCCCAAGGACCATTTTAGTACAGGCAGATTATCGTCCTTGAGAATGACCATGGAGCCTAGTTGAAGATTTTGACAACGTTGCTTCCATTTGTATCTCTGCTGCAGATGATTCAAATATTCGGTAGTCCAACGCCGCCAAAATTCGTTCTTGAGATGTAATACAAGCCTCCAACGAGTGAGAAGACTGGCCTTTACTGGGTTCGCCGTAGGATCTATCGGACTTGTGATAGGTTCTCCTATTAGGAGGTGGCCAGGAGTCAATGCTGTGAGATCGTTTGGGTCCGAAGACATCGGAGTAATTGGTCTAGAGTTTAAAATTGCCTCTTCTTCGACTACAGCGGTTTCCAATGCTTCATACGTTAATGATGCTGAAGATAGCGTGCGTTGTAATAGGTGTTTGGATGACTTGACTGCAGCTTCCCAGAGACCGCCGAAATGTGGAGCACGGGGTGGAATCATATGAAAGTCTATGCTGCTACCACTACATACGGCGATGATTCTTTCTCGTGTTTCATTGGAATTGAATATTTCCTTCATCTCTTGCAGTTGATTTTTGGTGCCAACGAAATTTGTGGCATTGTCACAATATATATTTTTACAATGCCCTCTACGTGCCATAAAACGTCGGAGCGCTCCAATAAATCCTTTTTTTGGGGTTTCTTTCCCCTGATCTTGAAGTGAGTCCAAACTGGTCCGCAGAAGTCAACACCACTAATTAAAAAAGGACGTGCCGGTTGTACCCTATCTACTGGTAAATTTCCCATCAGTTGTGATAGGAATTTCGGTTTGGCTCTAACACACTGAACACAATGCTGAACTACAAAACGGGCAAGTGTTTTACCTCTCATAGGCCAAAATGTCTGTCTTGCTATCGATAATAGAGTTTGCGGACCTACGTGAAGATTCTCCTTATGCAAGTCATTAAGCAAAAGTTTTGTAAGCGGATAGGAGTACGGTAGCAGCATCGGATGTTTCGCATTATAGGATAGGTCAGCTGCCTGCAGACGTCCTCCAACTCTTAGAATTCCTCTTGGACCAATAAAGGGCGTGAGGCTGCTGAGTGGGCTATTTTTAGGTACTTCTCCAAAGCATTTTAAATGTGCGATGTCTTCTGCGAATTCCTGGTATTGCATGGATTTGACAATAATTGTTTGGGCTTCATCCAACTCTTGTGTGCTGGGGGAAATGTTGTTTGTTGGCCACTGATTGAGACGCCTGGTATTAGCTATGAATCGCAATATATAGACCACAATGCGCTGAAGCTTTCTGAAGGAGTTTTTGTGGTGATGAGGTCTGCTGATCTTTCCACTACTGAAGTGGTCACCACATTTCGTCTTTTCTCAGTATCGTTTTCAATTGTCTTCTTTGGGTATGACGGAGGCCAATTTGTTTCTGTGCCGTGCAGAAATAATGGTCTATAAAACCAAAGAGTGGATGCACTCATTTTTTCTGGAGCAATCCCTCTCGATAGGATGTCAACGGCATTCTCCTTGGAGCCAACATGTCGCCACTGTTGAGGTATGGTCAGTTGTTGGATTGCGGATACTCGATTTGCTACGAATGTGTGGAATGTGGATGAAGACGAGTGTATCCAAGCAAGAACTATTTCAGAGTCTGTCCAGAAATGTATGGTTTCACTCTTGATTGCCATGTCCTGTTTGATTCGATGAGCTAATTCGGCCGGAAGCTTGGCTGCGCAAAGCTCAAGTCGCGGTAGTGTGATTTGTTTGGCTGAAGCAACTCTTGATTTCGCGCACAATAAGCGGACTGTTATAATATTATTCTCGTCCATTGCTCTGATGTAGCCGGCAACTCCATATGCCTTTTCTGAAGCATTGGCAAAAATGTGGTAATTCGCTTTGTGACGACCTTGTTCGTTTTATTCCATGATGTTTTTATACAAAATTCGTCCGTTTTAGGTTGCCATACCAAACCAATAGTTTTGATATGATCCTCAACTGTGTTACCAAAATCCAATCGTATCTCTTGGTCTTGCTGTTGTATGCTTTGTAGTAAGCGGGGATGATTTGCGCACCATTTTCTAAATTTGAACCCTGCTGACTTTAGAATCGATACCAGTTGGGATTGTATTTCAAGTGTTGTGCTTAGGCTGTTCGACCCTGTAAGAACGTCATCTACATAAAAAGCTCATTGGAGAGCCTCGGAGCCCAGTGGGTGAGAGTTAGCGCGTTCTTCTGCTAGTGTCTGCAAACACTTTGTGGCCAGGTACGGAGCACATGTCGTCCCATATGTCACAGTTCGTAATTTGAAGCATTTTAGATTCTGGTTTTGTTCAGACTTCCACCATATGAGATGGTACCGTCTATCAGCCTCTTCTAGTTGTACTTGCCGGTACATCTTCTCTATATCGGCGGTGAAGACAAATCTAGGCATGCGAAATCTCAATAGGATGGAGAAAACGTCGTGCTGAATGGTCGGCCCAGTTGATAGAATGTCATTCAATGATATATTAGAAGATGTTTTAGCCGAAGCATCAAACACTACTCGATATTTTGTGGTGCTACTATCCGGCTTCGTGACACAATGATGGGGCAGAAAATAATATGGCCTTTGCACTGTGTTGAAATCGACTTCCTCCATACGTCCAAGCTTGAGATATTCTTCCTTGAACTAAGTGTATTGTTCTCTTAACTCATTTTGTTTTGCTAATTTGCGTTCTAAGGCTATAAATCTTTGAAAGGCGATGTCTTTGGATTCACCCAGCTTTATTGGATCGTCTTGGAATGGGAGTCTAACGATAAAACGGCCGTTTGCTTCTCTTTTGCTCGTTTGATTGAAGTATATTTCGATTTTCTTTCTGAAGATGTAAAATTCTTATTTGTTCCTACTGTGTCCTCTATCTTCCAAAATCTTTCGAGTTGCTTATCCAATTCTTCATCTTCACTGCATACTCCGCTCGAAGAATGAGTTTGAGCTGCTTGAGTCGTTTTGCCGGCTACTGTCCAACCGAATACCGTATTCTGCAAAGTCGGTAATGCGTCTCCCAGCTTGATTTGTCCCACGGACAAAATGGAGTAGTAGATTTCTGCCCCGATAAGGAGATCTATAGATCCAGGGTTATTGAATCTTGGATCTGCAAGTGGAATGTTGTGTGGCATAGGCCATGATCTTGTATCTATTATTTGTGCGGGCTGCGGAGATATTATTCGGGGTAATACATGGGCCTCTAATCTTGTGGTAAAACCGCTGACAAGCGATTCCAATATGATATTTACTCTGTGCTGAGTCTGGTGCTTGCGTTGGCCAATTCCTTCGATGCACACGTGTTCCGATGTCTCTGGTAGTTCTAATTTCTTTACTGTCTGGTCTGATATAAAGTTTAGTTGGGAGCCTGAATCTAGTAACGCTCTGCATACTGTAGATTTCCCATTACCATTTGTTAACTTAACCATGACGGTACTCAGCATTACATATCCCCTGTTATGCAGGGTTGTTAGAGAGATGTATTGGTCAGCTGGTTTATTGACTTCTAATGACGATGTATTGCTTGATGACTGAGCTCTTGTAATGGTTTTTGATGCACTTCCTTGGGCTTGAGAAGGAGAGGTAATGGCAGAAGTTTGCCTTGCGGATATATCTGGAATGTGCAGGAGCGTGTTGTGTCTCTTGAAGCACTTCGTCCAACCTCTGGCTGGACAAGTATCTGGTTTGTGTCCGACCTTCAAGCAGTTTACACACCCGTTTATTCCTCTGACTAGCGTTAATCTTTTGGCTGGCGTTAACTGGAGGAATTTTGGACAAAAGAAGAGTTGATGATTGCCCTTACATGCAGGGCAATTGAATCCTGTAGCGATTCCTGATGTAAGTGAGCGTATGGTGTGAAATCTTCTTTGAACTTCCTCAATTGATTTGCCTTTATGTACAATAGCTTCCAAGGACTTAAAGCGAGTTTCTAAAAATTCAAGAAACTCTTGCATTGGCTGCAGTATTCTGGGTTGTTTTAAAGATTGTTCCCACAATGTGTGTGTGGTTTTATTTAGTCTCTTGACTAGTATGTGAAGCAGCAGGGGGTCCCATTGGCTTGTTGCAACTTCTAAGTTTTCCAGAGCGAATAGACACTCCTGGGTGGTATCATGGATTGCCTTTATAGAAAAGGCGCTTTGACTTGTAGCTGCTGGTTGCGATAATAGCTTGTTTAGCATAACGTTCTTTTTTGATTTTCCATGCAGCGACATAATTTGCGTCGGCTGTAGTAAAATGTCTTATAAGTCTTTCTGCTTCCCCTGATAGGCTGGATTTCAAATACCACATCTTCTGGCAATCAGCAATAGGTTGTTGGTGCACTAATTCGGTAAACTTGTCACGAAATTGTCGCCACTTCAGATAGTCGCCATCGAACCTTGGTAGGGCTATCTTAGGAAGTTTAATCACAGTACCAAGATTTGTACCTGCACTGGTGGTTGTTTGCATGCTCATTTGCGGATTTGTAGCATAATTATTGAATGCTTCATGCAGTCGTATGAGTGCTTTTTGAGTTTCTTCTTCTAAGTTGAAGTAATCTTCCACATCATAGCCTAGTGCACTTGGTGCATCTGTTTGCTCCCAGATCTGATGATGGAGGCATTGCAGTTCATCCCAATAGCGTTCAATTGTTTTTATTTTAATTTGATAAAATTCCTTTGATTGAAGCTGATCATGTGTGTGCAAGGCTGTTAGAGTGCGTTGTAAGCTAGTCATAAGGGACTGTTGCTTACGAATTCTTCCAATTACATTGTCGTTGGGTGAGGTTCCTTGAGGTATATTGGACGGCATGGCCTCAGTTCCAGTAGCCATTGGGCTTTCACTAGTATTGCTGTCCTCTGAATTTTTAATTGCATCTTCCGCAGCCTCTGAATTGTTCTTGCTGTCTGAATCTGTCGACGGAATGTCTGCTTGCTGGTTCTTGAAGACGCCAATGCGAAACGTAATATCTTGTATAGTCGCCTCCAAGATTGATTTAATTTTATTGTAGTAATTCTTGGTGAAGTAAGCGTGGTTAGTTTCTGCTCCATATTTCTTTCGGATTTCCTTGTCTATTGCCTTAAAATCGTTCCCTAATTCAGTTAACGTACGCAACCTGCTGGTTAGGTATTCTAACGTCTTCCGAGAGGATGTATCCTTACTATAATTTGTTGCCATCCGGTCTATTTCTGCGCCAGTGGTTTGCTGTCGATCAGTTAATTCATCTAAATTGCTCATGTTGATTTCTGGCTTTTCCAATTATCAATAATGAATTATCTTCTGTACACGTGAATAAATCACGTCGGGGTCACCAATGTTGAATCAGAACTCTTTTGTCCTGACTTTATTGATTGATCAAAGGTTCTTGTACCTTGATCTTGAAGTGGGCGAAAACGGTTCGTGTACCGCAACACCAGTAACAAGTTGTTAATTAAAATTAGTGATTAACCACAGGTTCTTGTACCTGGATTTTGGTGATGGTGATAGACGGTTCTTGTACCGCTACACCAGTGAAGACTCTACCTTGATAAGAAATACAAACGTCCACGTTTAATGCTAACAAAAAACTGGTTTCTTTATTGCCAATAATTATTATATATATTACAAAATAATTTTACCTAACTTACTTATCAGCCAGCAAAAATTACCTAGTAAGCATTTCTCACGATTAAAATATTCGAGCAAAATATAATTTCTCATGCAAAGCTCTGACCAGAAATATTAGACGTGTCAAATATCGTCTAGCTCAGAAAGAAAGAAAATATTTTTATTTGTGGGAATTTACTTGTATGAAGTGATGGCTTTGCATATGATTTTCTTGCGTGAGAAATGCTTACCATTCTTATTGTTGGAATGTACGTAGATTATGCCATGCATAGACAGGGGTCCTATGATTGTCTGCATTGCACTCAGAAAACTTTATGCAGAAAGTATAAGACTGTTTGAGGAGAGCCTTGCGAACCCAAGGGAGATGCCATCTACGCCTGAATTGTTAAATTTTTTAGATAAGCGCTATCAAATCCTAGACTGCATCAAGAGTAGCAAACAAACAAAACCAGAAGCATTTACCTCCAACAAGAAAAAATCTTTCAATACCATGCTACAACGATCATGCATCTTCTGCCACAAAGAGCATAGCATTTACCAATGTATAGAATTTAAAAAGATGAGCGTGCATGATCGTCAATCATACATCGCAAAAAAGAATCTTTGTATCAACTGCATGGCTCACAACAAATCTGAGAAATTCAAAACAAGCAAATCGTGCTTTTATTGCAAAAAAAGACACCATACGCTACTTCATCAATACGATGAGAACTCAAGAAATCAATCCAGTTCTTATATGACTACTACAGAGAACCAACAAAGTTTCAAGCTTTCTCTCTCTAGCAGAAATGGACGAAAAAATCGAACAGTTTTGGGAGATAGAAAACAGCGTCATATCCAATGAAGCAACTGATTATTGCACAGAGCATTTTAAGACGACACACCAAAGAGATGAAGAAGGCAGGTATATTGTCCGCCTGCCATTTAGAGAAAACGTGGGAAACTTAGGAGAGTCAAGACACAAGGCCGTTGCTCGTCTCTTGCAAATAGAAAAGAAGCTTCAGAAAGCCCCGGAGGACGTGGCGGCTTACAATGCCTTCCTGAAGGAGTATCTCGCCTTAAATCACATGAGCCCCGCTGGAGCTTACACAGGTGAGAAGTCCAAAATATACTATCTACCTCATCATGCGGTATTTAAAAGAGACAGCACCACAACAAAATTGCGAGTAGTATTCGATGCTTCATCTAACACGGATTCTGGATTGAGCCTTAATCACTTGCTGTATAAAGGACAAAAAGTTCAACAAGATCTAAATCAAATTCTCCTAAGATGGAGAAAACATCGTTACGTTTTCACTGCGGATATATAGAAAATGTTTCGACAGATCAAGATCGCAGAAGACGACAGAAACTATCAACGAATACTATGGAGGAAGCTACCAACAGAACCCATTCAAAAATTCATCCTAAACACGGTCACTTATGGCACAGCCCCAGCCACATTTCTTGCAGCCCAAACACTAAAACAATTAGCCAAAGACGAAGGTGACCAGCTACCTTTGGCAAAAAAGGTGCTCAATGAGGACTTTTACGTAGACGACATGCTGTCAGGAGCTGATACAAAAGCTGAAGCTCGGGTACTACAAAAACAAATAACCTCTTTATTAAATATGGGGGGATTTAATCTGCGTTAATGGACTTCAAATAATGAAGCACTAATAGACGACCTTCCCGAGAACATGATAGAGAAGGGATTATTAGAAATTGGAGAAGATGAAACAATCAAAGCTCTGGGAATACATTGGAATCCCAAACAAGACGAGTTTCAGTTTCGAATACGCTTCCATACCAATGAGGCAAAATTGACGAAACGAAAAATACTGTCAAGGGCTGCTACCGTCCTTTATCCGCTAGCCTGGTTGCACCAGTAACCGTTACAGCCAAGCTCATCATGCAGTCACTGTGGAAGGCAGGAACAGATTGGGACCAGCCTCCACCTGAAGATATAACCAAACTCTGGACAAGCTTCGAGAGAGATCTGCTGGGCTTAAAAGCAATTAGAATCCCACGATGGGTTGGACATCGCACGAACCAACAAATTCAACTTCTCGGATTCTGCGACGCCTCTGAGAAAGTATATGCCGCAGTAGTGTATACACGCACGGTTGATGCTTTTGGTAAAATACATACTACATTGCTAACTGCAAAAACCAAAGTAGCACCATTAAAACAGAAGATCACTTTACCACGTTTAGAGCTCTGTGGTGCATTACTCCTTGCCCGGCTGCTCAAATCAACCATTGAAATTCTAGCGATAGAGTCACCTCAGATTTTTGCTTGGTGCGATTTTGAGATAGCACTAGCTTGGATCGCTAAAAACCCAAACAACTGGTATTCATTTGTCGCGAGCCGAGTGAGCGAAATTCAGAGCCTAGCTGACAAAAAAATATGGAGACACATAGCCTCTCCAGAAAATCCCGCCGATATAGCTTCCAGAGGAATAAGTCCGAAGAAAATCGCTTCGCACACATTCTGGTGGAGAGGTCCACTTTGGCTAGGCCAACCTGCTGAAGCTTGGCCATCAAACAAACTAAATATGGAGACAAGTGAAGAAGAAAAAAAACAGATCAAGGTCCTCAATACAGTTTTCTCAACAGAGAATATTTTTTCATGCTCATCTTATACCAAATAGTTAAGAATTACTGCTTATTGCCGACGATTCTTCATGAACTGTAGAGTTCCACGCTCACAGAGAATGTCGCACCATCTGTCACACAACGAGCTGAAGGAATCAGAGAAGTGTATAGTAAGGATGACACAGTTGGAAGCATTCTTTGAGGAAGTCCAATATATCGGAAAGAAAATTCCGTTGAAGAAAACCAGTAGATTACTTTCGTTACGTCCATTTCTAGACGAAGATGGCATTCAACGAGTCGGGGGAAGATTGGAAAACTCCGAACTCTCTATGAATGCAAAACATCAGATGCTACTACCACCAAAACATCATATCACCAGTCTCATTGTTGATCATTCTCACCATCAAACGCTACACGGAGGAACGCAACTCACATTAAATTTCTTAAGGGCACGATTCTGGATAATCGATGCCAAAAGAGTAGTACAAGGAAGAAACCACCAATGCATCAAGTGTGTCAGACACCGCCAGAAAGCACACAGCAAGTAATGGGCAATCTACCAGCTGTTCGCATAACCCCATCACCACCGTTTTCTCACTGCGGAATAGATTATGCCGGCCCATTCATAACCAAGATGTCCAAAGGAAGAGGCACAAAAACAAACAAGGGATACATAGCACTTTTCGTCTGTATGGTAACAAAGGCCATTCACTTGGAATTAGTAAGCGATTTAACCACAGACGCATTCCTCGCTGCCTATAGAAGATTTGTCGCGCGGCGGGGAAATTGCAAGCAAATATTTAGCGACAATGGAACAAATTTTGTTGGTGCTAAAAACAGGCTAGATAAAGACCTGCAACTTGCTATTTCCAGCTACTCCCAACGAGCAGCAGAGATTACAGCCAATGATATGACAGAGTGGAAAGTTATACCCCCAGCCAGCCCACATTTTGGAGGTCTGTGGGAGGCTGGCATTAAGTCCGTTAAGGCGCACCTCAAACGAGTGCTGGGAGACATCTTGCTAACATATGAGGAATTAACCACCGTGCTACATCAAGTGGAGGCTTGCTTGAATTCAAGGCCAATCGGACAAAATTCAAGCGATCCCACAGATCTAGAACCATTAACTCCAGGTCATTTCTTGATCGGAAGGCCTCTGCTAGCACCGCCTGAACCAGATATTCAGTGTAAAGAAATCCACCAAAGATGGAAGCTTGTTACAAAATTATACCAGGACATTTGGAAGAGATGGTCACAAGAATATCTCGCACTACTACAACAAAGATGCAAATGGAGAACAGACAAAAAGAACCCAGTTCTCGGCGAGTTAGTTCTAGTAAAAGAAGACATCTTGCCCCCACAAAAGTGGCCGTTAGCACGAACCGTACATCTTCATCCTGGCGAAGATGGAATAGTGCGAGTAGTTTCTGTGCAATATAGAAACATTATCAAGAAACGGCCACTTATCAAACTGTGCCAGTTGCCTATGAATATACATAAATCTCCCATGAAGATACCGGCCTCAGGACTTTTACAGCACTGACAACTCTCAAGAAATCCACAAAAAGGGGGTTACCTGACATTTCAGCCGAACCTGAGATATGGTCGAAACCAGAGCACTTTGACACAATTTCCACCAATAAAGATGGAAAGGGGCCTGAACCGACTACAGCTCGACATAGCAAAAGAATGAAAATCGCACCATGTACATGAGCCTCAAGACTGTTACATTCCACCTTGCTGATACTTTACTGGTTGACTGTAGCATTCGCACAAGACTATGAGATCATACAGCCCAAATCCGGCCTCTACATAGAGAATTTAGGCAGTGCCAAAATAAAACGAGGAAATCTGCGATTGCAGGTGTCACTTCCAATGGTTGACATTTTTGATGACGAGAAAAATATCAACTCCACTTGGGAACAAATACAGGAAATGTGTGACAAGACTGAGAAGCTCACTGAAATCACGCGCTGCTCGCAACTATTCAGGCACTTATTCACAAGGAGGAAGAACCTTTTAAGATCAATAGATGAAATCCGATTTACAGAACCAAGAAACAAAAGTAGAAGAGGCTAGTATATTTGGCGTCAATGAGGAGGTTTATGCAAATATTGACGCATTAGAACACAATCAACAAAATCTCTTACTTTCAACAAATGCTGCTCCTCAACGCGAAGGTTAATCAGTCCAATTTTATCATACTAGATATTGAAGCATATTGATGCCAGATTGGCTCAAGCCATTTCTTCAATTAACGAAATGGCTACATGGTACTCAGCAGCAGATCACAATAGGCTTAGCACTGAAGTGATAGCCGCATACCTGGTATACTGGCATACTGGTTAAATGCCATACACAATCACGGTTAACTCTTGAATTTCATTTCTTTACACGATATCCAAACTGTTATTCAAAAGGTAGCCCAGAAAATTGGTTCCAACTTCATTATCTTACCAACACCACAGGAACGACTAGACGTGGTAAATCAGAATGGCACAATAATATTGTATGGATACTTAAATATTGTTGAACCAAACATGTACGATTTGATACATATAACACCAACTCCACACTTAATGAAAGGCAACGAATTCGCAGTGGCCGACATAAAATCTTCCACCTTGGCTGTTGATTATACCCATCAAAAATATTTCAATCAAGACGAAAGGGAATTGAAGAGTTGCACTACTATAGCCAATCACGTGTTCCTGTGTAGCCCAACCATAGTGCACAGCATCGAAAACAGCCCATCTTGTGTAATTGATGACATTTATGATCGTTATCCAAAGACCATATGTGAGATGCGTCAGTTCAAGCTGACTGGTACAGTTTGGAAGGCCTTGGTGACGAGAAACACTTGGTTATACATGACTAATGAAACCAAGGTCGCCTCCATATTCTGCAAGGGAGCTAGAAAGGAATTACTTCTAAATAATACCACAGGAATTATACACACTGCTGATTACTGTTATCTGAAAACAAGAGATATAACCTTAAAAACCAAATTGGATCAAACAATAGAGGTCATCTCCAGCCATATATGGGAAGTTCCCCCACGATTAAACATTTCCAACTTTAATAAATCACCAGCATTGCTGCAACCAGGAGTTTTGATTCAACCAGACGAGCAAATCTTACAATATATGGAGGAGCCCAAGATAGATCCAGCTATCCTACACAACACGCTGATACTCTACTCAACCACATCAATATCATCTGCCTTATTTCTTTCATGGTCATCCTCATCTGGAAGTACTGGTTCACCCTCAAAAGGACCTTTCAATTTTGTTATACTGGATGTTCCAAGCGACAAGCTAAACCCAAGGAAGGAAGACAACCATCACCACAAACTTCAATAGAACAGCGATTCAATTGTGTATTGGAATCTGGTGGCCCCCAGCATGTTCCTACCTGAACAAAAAAATAATTTCTCAACATGTTCATACATAATTTCTTAATCACGTTCATGTTCACGTTCACTACAATTACCTTCCGATTTCTCAAATGCGAAAGAATTTGTCACTTTGCTTATTTTGTATATTTCCTCCAATCAGGTCAAAATTTAATCAAACGTAAGTTCACTTACTCATGTTCTTGCATCATTCATAAAAATATTTCACAAAAATATTTTCGCATGCATTGCCCCAATCTGGGTCAATGATTGCAAGGTAAACATGATGAAGTGAACTTACAATAATAGCTAAATTTATAATGTAAGCGTAAAAATTGTATTTAAGTTCTTGTATTAGCACAATAAAATCCAGTGTAAGTTTAGAATCAAAAAATCGAAGTTCTTTCTTTTTTTCAAGTTACTTACGCCCGCTTAGCAAGCACTTAAATTAAGTTTGAGTGTCTGTTACATCCGTACTTCATAGATGTCGCTGGTCCTTTTCTTTTGGCCGTAATACCCTCGACGTACACGTTGCTTGCATGCATCACTTTTCGTGGATGGGAGACACTCGGGGGAGGGATTTTTCCCTGAATGTCTCTAACCACAAAAACTGGAGCAAAAGTAATGCATGCTAGCAGCGGATTCATCGGGGAATACAATTCACCGAAAGCTGTTTGTGTCCGTACTTCAATAGTCATTTCACGCGAATTATCCACTTCCAATATATGTCGCTTGTTCTTGACTATAGTGCACGTAATAAAATATATATGTGTCACCGCTGCTGATTGTGGCAAATCAGAAAATGAAGAGAAGTGGAGATAGCTATAATTCAAAATTACCTACATCAACAAGATAATCACTGTCGTGTATCACCCCTGAACTTTTAATTATCCCACAAAGTAATTACATAATCGCCACATCTTCACATTGACATAAATGAGTTTGGTTTTTGACAATTATCGCCAAAGCGCCACTCAAAACACGTAGTAGTGATTCTGTAAACTAACAGTGACAGGTTTCAGACGCTGTTTTAGCTGTTCGTTGCGTTTATGACAAATTGCAACGTTTAAGAACAAGTTTTTTGAAGAAAAGCGATAAAACTTTTTTTTATCTTATGGAAAAATTAAAAAAGAACAAGCAGAGAGCGTTGTGGTTGGATGAAGCTGTATATACGGTTATTGCTTTATGGGCAGACAAATTAGTAGACTTGCGAAAAGCAAAGAAATTTGCATGTTTCTGAAGAAATTGCAAATTCAGCAACGTTTTCCTAAATTTTGTTGTTGGGTAGGAGGATATCCAACAATAAACTCTTTTTCCATTTTGTTGTATATTTCCTCCCAGTGCATAAATTCAGTGCATAATTCACAGAATTCAGTTTACTGAACTTCAGTAAATCATTAATGCACACAATCAAACTACGGAAAATGTGACACCAGCCAATCGGAATGCATCGAACAACTTAAAAAAACTCCTTTTGCTTAAAAAGTCCATGAAAACATCGACAATTCCTGATTTTCAGATTTTCTTCCTTACACTAAATATTATTATGATTTTGTGAAAATCACTGCGGGAAAAATAAAATTATAATAAAAATCAATTGCTGTTTAAACACAATTTGTACAGAGTAATTCCTCTTCAAAACAAAAACAGACTCTCATACCCGGCTGAAAACTACAATAAAAGAAACTCACGATAATTTTAGTATTAAATTTAATTTATACTAAAGGTTTTTTGTACATTTTTTACATATTTGTACATATTGAACTGGCAAAAACACGTATTCGATATAATATTATTAAAAGAGTTTATTATTTTATACACATTAATGCAATAGGAGGAAACGTCTACAAGTTTTAATTAAGCAACAAACTACCCTTGAAAGTTTATAATGTTATAATAATTTAGACACCTCCGTATATGATTGTTTTATAGTGCCGGTAGCTTCGGACATTTTGCAAATAATATGTTTTTGAAAAAAAAAAATTAAATTATTAATATAAAATGTATTAGAAATTCATTTTAGGTCTTAACAATTTCTTTCCTGATGAGGAACTGTATATAATTGTTGGAGGATATTCAATAGTTTTAATATTTTTTATTACAAAGCTCTCCAATGTGTCTCCTAATGTATAACCAGCAAAGTGTCTTTCATACGAAATTACATTAATTTCCTGGCAAAAAAAAATTATTTCAGAGTTTACTAAGATAATTTCTAAGATTTTGTAAGCAAACATATGTTCTTCCTTCCAGTACACAATGTAGTCTTTTTTATATTGTGTCCCAATATATTCTAATGAGTCTATACAAGTAGCAATTTCTATGTTCTGTATTGATTCCACTTGAGATAAGTGAATTTTTTCAAAATGTGGGGAATGTTGAATTTTAATTTGTTTTCCTTTTAAAGACAATTTAGGGGAATCAAATGATAATATATTTTCTGCAAAGTTCATGCTGTATTTGATTGCAAACGAAAGAGGGATGTTATTTCTTGATGTGATATTTCTCGCATATGTTTTAAGAATTCTATGCTTGGCTTCAAAAGTAAACGTCCATAGATATTTCAATGGTCCTGACATTTTAATTATGGCAGGGTAGTGTATTAAGAAGTGGTGTTTGGGTTTCAGACTGTCACCAAAAAGTTCTGCATACATTCTATTGTGGTAAGTTATACATTCAGATAATCGATTGATTTTTAATGAATCGAAAGAAGATGATAAGGTTAAATCAAGCATTTCCAGAAAATTTAGAAAAAATATCCAGACTGGGTCACCTACAGGAATTAAATCTCCTACAATTATGGGAAAAAAGTGTACAAATGTCATAGCCTCCCTTGCAGACATTCTTAAATTAAATTTAGTTATTTGCTGAATGTGTATGGGTGGTGAAATATTTCCGATCTCCATTGAACCATAATTAAAGCCCTGCTTACGGTTGTTTAGTATTTCCAAAGTAAAGTATTTATTCTTTATACAATAAGAAATGATATGGCACATATCATACTTGCGTACACCCTCATATAAGTCATGCATTATATCCACGGCGTAGTTTTCAGTAACGTGAAACGAATGAAGATTGTTAAATATAGACTTCTCAACAACTCCAAAGTTGTTTTCCAAATCATCTTCATAGTTTAATTTGGTTCTTAGAACGTCTGTTTTTTCCGTTGCAAGTTTTTGCATACCTTTCTTTTCACTGCGACAGAAGCGGCAGAAATATTTGCGCGAAAATGACTGTGAAAAACCTAGAACACTGTTTAGAGCCAAATTATCTCCTAAGATTAATCCTAATACAAAGTAGACCTTAAAAGTTCCTTTGTCAGTTTTAATTTCGATTCCATTTTTTTCCAAAGCTTCTATTTGTTCAATTAAAGTAAAGAAACATTTGTCATTTCCCATTGTTTTCACATCACTGGATTTAAAGAAACCTGCAGCAAATATACAGTTCAACTTAGATAATAGGTAGGATGGAGCAACAGGAAATGAAAAATATACTCCTAAAATTGAAGAAGAGTGTGATCCCAATGGATTATTTATACCGAAGTCATCAAAGTATAAGAAATACGGTATTACAATTTTATTTTGAAACAATTTAGATTTATTCTTCCAAAGAGCACCATTCAAAAAGTTCTCGTTATTACGCCTATGTGAAATATCGTTGATATTATTTAAGAACTCTTCTAAGACACTAGGGATTTCAAAAAACTTTCGAAAATAAAATTCTAATTCTAGCAAAACCCCTTTAGTTTCACGTTCAGCGATTGTATTAATTCCGCATTGAGTGGTGTTAGTGACTATTTTGTCTAACAAGACAACTTTTGGTTGTCGATACAAGTCATGACTTTCCAGATATTTCAAAAACTTATATTCAGAATCAATTGATTCAAATGGGTTTTTACAAAAATGTAAGAGTTCATCTAGTTTTTTTCTAACGTTAGTATCACGACTGTCTTGCATTATCTGAAATTCCAGCACTTTTGCAACACTACCTGTTATCATTTCCTTAATGTCTTTCTGAATGTTTAAGGTATCTTTACGAGATAAATTGTATTTGCTAAAGTACTTACAAGAAAAGAGTAAAGCGGACTTTCCTAAGGAAGGTATTTGAATAGGTTGGCTTTCTTCTGAAAGAGTTGTGACATCGGTGCAAGGAATTAAAGCAATAACGTTTTCAAAATTGCTTGTTCTAGACGCGATAAGTGAACACTCGTTTGGAACTGAGAGAACTGAATTATTTTCGCTCGGAGAATTTGTCTAGCAAAAGAACGGAAGGAAGTAAATGTTTGCTTACAACCTGATATACCACATTTATGAACTTGATTTGAATCAAGAGAATGTAAATACTTCAAATGTGTAAATAATATCTCTGAAGAATAAAATTGCTCCGTGCAGATAAAGCAAAAGACAAGGCTCATAATAATACTGAGTCAGTAGTTCTTTATCAAATATATAGAAAGAAAATCTCTCCCTATAACAATTCTTTACATCTAATATTATATAAGCGTTATCTTTATTTCGCAGACACGTCATAACATTTTTCTGTTTTATTTAATTCTGAAATAAGACCCAACATTTTGTTATTTTTAATGTCAAAATGAGTGCAAATTTGAAAAAAGTAAATTTGTATGAATGTCCATACAACTTCCGATTCTTTTGGGTATTTTAAGTCAAAAATGTGGAAAAGTTTAAAGCAGATATCGAGCGCTTTGATAAAGTTAGGTAACTTATATAGCACTTTAAAATAGTAAACATAAAAATCTTTAATTTCAACGTAACTAGCACCTACCCCGACTATTATAGGTTGAAAGGTACATTTAGTTTTTGCACAATTGTCAGTTATTTCTGTCACCTTATTTTGTAAATCATTCGTTGTTTCCACGAGGTACATAAAACTGTCCCTGGAGTCGCTAATTGAAGTTTTTCCTAAACGTCGTTTTCCTGTATTCTTGTCTATTTTGTATATTCTTGAAGTGGGTAGTAGTATGGAATGCAAGACTAGGAATACTAACGCGCTTTTATTGTCTGAAACAAAAAAAGGAATTCCGTGAATTTTAATTATATTGCACAATAGAATTTTACCTTTTTCAACTCCGCTTAACTCAAGGGATTTCTCCAATAATTCTTTGCTATTGCCATCTTTTACATCTCTTTTCATTATAGGGATAATTGTCTCCTCAAAATTAGTATTGTTTGTGAATAGAAGATTTTCCTTATGCGGAAAATTAGTTGCAAAATCAATGTCAACCTGAAAAATGTAGTATTTATCATAAATTTAAAAATGTTAATTCAAATTTAAATATTCCTGCATTACCAATAGATATCCAAAAGATTGGTTGTATAGTGGCCATTCTAACAAAATATTTTGTATATTCGTGTCCTTTGTAAAAGAACCAACACGATATAAGGATGTATCCTTCCACTTTTTCAAAATAATATCTTCCGGGCCTGTATTGTACTGAAGCCACTTTTTTTCTGTGATCATTTGTTCATCTACAGAAGTGATAATAAATTTACATTTTATTCCAATACGAATGAGACAATTTTACCAAAATTTTCAACTAGCACTGCCGTTGCATTACTATGATCTTCGGCTTTATGTATATCCTTTCTGGGAAATAATCCTTCGCATCGCAATTTTGAAATTACGTTATGGTAACGGGTATACAAAAGACCACCTGGCCTCTTTTTGGGGATATTTACAAAAAAAATTTCCTGAAAATGGACATTCTGTAAATTTTTCTCTTTCGACGATGTATCTTTACCTTATTTTCTGATGGGAAAACGCGTAGAATATCTTTGGATAAGCGTTCAAAATATTTTGGCTTGGCATTTACTTTCTTATCAATAATATTTTCAACAACTAATACTTTTCAATGATCTGTCCTTTAGGAGTACTTTTAATCAAGTCTTGAACACTTAAAAGCTGAAAAACTAGTTGTTGAGACACTTTTTCATTACGAATTCCTTACGCAGATTAAATTTCGTGAACTGAACAAATAGAATTGCGTGAAGCGAAAGTGGGTAGAGCATAAAAGTTGTTATTCACGCTTAGGGGCAAGTATGAAAAATATTACGGCTTTATGTCAATTTCTTCTGTTCCGGTAAGAGGTTCAAACTTCCAATACTTTGAGCTTCTTGCCGGAATAAAAGATATTGATTTAGAAAACAAACTATTTTACAGTTTTTATTAAAGATGACTAAAATCTTTTCCGCACTACTTGTAGTTCGCACAATTAAAGAATTATTATGCCTTAAAAATATGCTTATTTCAAATATATTTCTTACCCAAAAATTCCGTCGTAAAAACACGGCCATCCAATTCCTGAAGCAATTTTAAAACTTCTTTTTCTGAAGAGTTAAAGCTGTTTGTTGCGGTTATTACCTCACTTTTGTCACTTTCACTTACAATTGGTCCAATTTCGCAATTGGGTCATTCCACAGAAAATCGACAAATATTGTATAAATTTGTGCATTGACCAACTCCGATTTTGATAAAATTTGATAAGTTGGTTTGTCTTATTGTTAGTAGTACTTTGCTGAAATATTTTTCGTTTTTGTCCATTTTTGACGGCGATATGTTATTTTGAAATTTGGAAAAAGTGGCAAATTTTGCTTGGAAGCTGTAAATTCAAAACTTTATATCTTAGGATGTATGCATCGTAAGCCCATGAAACAAACTCCATTTGTTTAAGGAAGCTTTAAAGCTCCTGAAAAAAATTAGCTGAGGTCCTTTTTCTGAAAATTTGTTTTCAAGGATAATGGATATGTTCGTTATCCTTGAATATCTCAAAATGCACATTCTCGATTTCTTTTATTTTTTTTTAATTTAATCCTTAATGGCTTTTGAGGATACTGTAGAAAGGAGAAAATGGAACTCCTTGAAGTTTGGATGGAGTTATATTTTAAATATATGTAGTTCAGAAAACTTCGAACGAAAATTGATGAAGTGTGCTGAGTACTCAGATTTAATATAATATATCTACATAATATAGCTAGGATTATATCCTGAAATAGTCAACTACCGTAAAAATATTAAAAGAAACGTATTGGTAATAATATAATATGTTTAATTAACTTTTTTATATATAAAAGTATATAAGTATCTTCCCCAGTTTTCCGGCTGGAGGGTTTCGCGAGAGGAGTCTCTCTCTGATCACCGCTATATTGAGTTATGTATGGGTGCTGACCCCATTGAGGTGGAACCATACAGGAATCCGAAGCGGACTGATTGGGGGAGATACCACAGGGAGCTAGTTTCCATGCTCGACTCTCCGGCTGAGAGAATCAGAAGTGTTGCAGCCTTGGAAAAGGCGGTTGGAAGGCTGCAGTCCGCTGTAACTGCGGCTTTCGAGGCTTCCTGTCCCATTAGCACGGACATTGGAAGGAAAACTATGCGGTGGTGGAACGGCAGTCTTAGTGTACTCCGTAAGGCTTCCAGAAGGCTCTTCAACAAGGCCAGGAGGTCTGGCTCGGGGGGAGACTAGCGGGCCTACCGCGAGACGCAGAGTAATTACAAGAGGCTTATCAGGAAATCAAAAAGACAGGCCTTTGTAGATTTCTGCGAGGAGATTGACGGCTATCGTAAACCGGTTAGGCTGCTCAGGGCTCAGGGCGACCCGTCGGCTAGGCTGAGTGTTCTGAGAGGGCCAGATGGCTCCTTTACGGCATCGAAAGAAGAAGCCTGTAGACTTCTTCTCTCGATGCATTTCCCTGACTGCAGGCTTGAAGAAGACCTGCAGGCAGGTTCCGATTATCCGCTACCTACCTCTATGCACTGGTGGAGATTGGTCCACTGCCGCCAAGGTAGTTGATGTCGAGAAGGTGAAATGATCAATTTCAACCTTCTCGGCCTTTAAACCCCCGGGTCCAGACGGTATTTTGCCTGTCCTTCTTAAGGCTGAGAGCGTGGTGCTGGCCCCATACATCGACTCCATTTTCAGGGCATGTATCGCTTTTGGATATGTCCCTGAGATGTGGAGGAAGGTGAGGGTAGCCTTCGTTCCGAAGCCTGGTAAGGCTTCCTACATAGACCCGAAGAGTTTTCGAACCATAAACCTCTCCTCATTTCTTTTGAAATGCCTGGAGAGGCTGGTAGATGAATATATTAAGGAAGTACCCTTAAAGGCTTCTCTCTTAAACACCTCACAGCACGCCTACTGGAGGGGCAGATCTACGGAGACGGCTCTCCACTCAATGGTAACTGTCATTGAACGGGGACTGTATCGTGGACTGTTTACCTTGGGATATGATATGACAATGAACCCTACAAAGTGCAACTTGGTGCTCTTCTCCAGAAGACGTAAGCTGGGGTACTTTGTTCTTCCAAAGCTTTTTGGACACACTCTGCAACTCTCTCCTCATGTCAAGCACCTTGGAGTCTTCTTTGACTCGAAGCTGGCATGGGGAATACACGTAGAGGAAAAAGTTAGTGCGGCTATGAAGGTCTTCGCTCCATTCAGGAGAGCCTTTGGCTGCACATGGGGCATGAGACCGAGGGTTGTGCATTGGATGTACACCTCGATCGTCAGACCCATGCTCACATATGCCTCCTGTGTATGGTGGCCGAGGACGCTTGTGGGGACTGCGATCTGGAAACTGGCGGGCCTGCAGAGGCTTGCCTGCTTGGGAATTACGGGCTCATTGCGATCTACGGCTACTGCGGCTCTTGAGGTCTTACTCAATCTGGTACCCCTGGAGCTTGTCATTCAGGCAGAGGCCAAAAGGGCTGTGTGCAGATTGCGCTTATGGGGATGTTGGGAGGGCGGCTGGACTGGCTCTTCTCATTGCTCTATGGCATATCGGCTGGACTTGGAAAACCCTCTGGCCGGTATGCCACGGGATGCGATGGTACCAGAGCTTCGTTTCGGGCGTCGCTTCTCTGTAAGCTTTCCTGCAAGGGAATCGTGGACTGAGAGAGGTGCCTTATCGTGCCTTCCCCGGTCTGCTCTAAAAATCTTCACCGACGGCTCTCTCACTAATGAGGGAGCTGGGGCAGGTGTCTACTTTCCTGAGGCTGATTTTGGAATGGAGTACTCACTTGGAAAACACACCACTGTCTTCCAGGCTGAAGAGAGATATCGCTATCCTTTCGGAAAGTCAGGCAGCCTTGATGGCTCTGAATGGCCCTCGGATAACGTCAAAGTTACTGGGGACTGCAGGTCGTCAGTGGATAAGTTGTGTTATCACAACAATGTGTCCCTCCTGTGGGTTCCGGGTCACATGGGGAACATGGGGAATGAAAGGGCTGACCTTTTAGCTAGGGCTGGCTCCGATTCTCCGTTTATCGGACCGGATCCCGCCGTAGGCGTTGCCACCTCGAATATCGAGTCTCTCATCAAAGCGGATGTTCATAGGAAATATCAGCAGAGATGGGAGAACCTGAGTGCTTGTAGGTGTACAAAACTGTTTCTTGATGGGCCCAATGGGAATATCTCCGATTTTCTCATGGGACTCGGAAGGAAACAATGTAGAACCGTGGTTGGCATCATCACCGGCTACAGCTCACTTCACGCTCATCTAACAAGGATGGGAGTTGCTGACAGCCCTGAGTGTCTGTCCTGCATGGAGGGAGAGCCTGAGACAACCGAATACTTTATGTGTGAGTGTCTGGCCTCCGCCCGGAGCAGACTGGACACTCTAGGGTCTCCCCCTCTATCTGTGGATGAGCTGAAAAACCTTTAAGAGGACAGGAAGGTTTTGATGAATGGGATTCAGGAGAGCACAATGGGCCGCTGTGGCCTCCGTGCTTGAGTTGGGTATCTCCTGTTCCCCCTGTTTTAAAAAAAAAAAATCTTAGAAATATTTATAAGTAAAATTAAAATTAATATGAGGCCTATGTACATTCTATATTTAAGATTTCCTTAATTTAATTAACTCTGCTATATATTTCATTTTACTGGCTGTTAGAATATAAACACCATTATCCATTCCATGAGTAAACAATGAGTTCTTTAGTTGCGGTTTCTGATATAACTATATTCATATGTATATATATGACATCAATCTAAAAGTTGTAGTATGTGTATTTCTTTTTATTTTCCTGTATCACTGTAATCTTTAAAACCAGCTGCATACAAGTATTTGATAACGCACCATACAACATCAATTTTGGTTCAAAGTTTTCTGAACTACATATATTTCAAAAATAACTCCATCCAAACTTCAAGGAGTTCCATTTTCTCCTTTCTACAGTTTCCTCAAAAGCCATTAAGGATTAAATTAAAAAAAATAAAAGAAATCGAGAGTGCGCCTTTTGAGATATTCAAGGATAACGAACATATCCATTATCCTTGAAAACAAATTTTCAGAAAAAGGACCTCAGCTAATTTTTTTCAGGAGCTTTAAAGCTTCCTTAAACAAATGGAGTTTGTTTCATGGGCTTACGATGCATACATCCTAAGATATAAAGTTTTGAATTTACAGCTTCCAAGCAAAATTTGCCACTTTTTCCAAATTTTAAAATACCATATCGCCGTCAAAAATGGACAAAAACGAAAAATATTTCAGCAAAGTACTATCAACAAGAAGACCAAACCACCTGTAAAATTTTATCAATATCGGAGATGGTCCATTCAGAACATTTGTCGATTTTCTGTGGAATGACCCAATTTCCAATTTCAACAGTTATACTTTTTCCAGCCATATTTGACGATATATTTTCCTCACTTTAGCACACATCACTTTTGTTATATATATATTTTTGTAACTATATGGGGTACTCACTAGCCCTGGTTGCCGTTACTCAGGTAGTCGCGTATCCCAATTTATTTTGTTTTGATGGAACTGTGCGGAAATCACAACACTCTTATTCTGGCAAATGCACAACCAATTATTTATTTCTCTCAAGCTTATTATAAACTCCGTACAAACGTTCACTTATTTTACTGAACGGACTCTTAGTTCTCACAATTAGATACACACAAATTTACTTATATCTTACTTATGAAACCAATCACAAAGAATCAATCGCTATCCCAACCGTGGTATACAATCAACCTCTTTTTTCTCAGATTAAATACTCTCTTCCTGTTTTTTAAAAACTCTACTCTAGAAAACCGACCGCTTTTACGTCTTGAAATTGACTGCCTCGAGACTTAGATTTTTCAATCGTAAGTCTAGTTGTTCAGGATAGGAAAGTGCTTAATTAGCATTCCTATCCTGAGAAAATTATTTACCGCTGGGCATGTTTAAACATGCCCAGAATTATCGCGACGAACGATGGTTGAAATTGAAATTTGATATTTTTATAAATATCGACCATCGTCTTGCTACCGTGCATACATTGTTGCGATCACAATGTATGCAGCTCGCGACAATTTGCTGATAAGGACTTTTTTTTCGGTGAAGACTTGATCGTTTCAGTCTTCACCGACGTAAAATTTTCATGCGCCCGATATGTATGTATGTATGTATGTACATACATATCGTATATACGACAAATCTTACTGAAGGTAAGATTTATCGTGGGGCTATTTTCTATGAAAACGACTTGGGTTGATATTTAACACTTTTGTTTGTCCCAAGTCATTTTGTAGGAAATACTTTTTGCCTTTAATAAAGGAATGTGGAGAAATTGCTGATGGCAATTTTTTCGCCTTGCGGAGAGATAAGCTAACCATGTTTTAAGCATGATTAGCTTATACTTATGCATGAAATTAAATAAGTTGTAATTATTTTTTTTTTAACTTCTTTTCAGGTATATTGTATTGTATATAGTAGTTGGGTTGTTTGAGACTCAATGACTAGATATTCTCTGCCTCATAGTGTAGGATTTGGGATCTTACTTGCAATTGGCAGGGATGGTTGATAGTGACTATTCCTTGACCTTCAATCTTTGAAGTTAAAAATTGTTGGGTACACTGGAGGTGTACAATTGTAGGTTCTATCAACGAGAATATCCACGAATTGGGTTTACTTAATTTGATAAGCAGGTCTCTAGGAGGTATTTGTGCTCTGAAATGGCACTGAGGCTCTTCCTTTAATGGATTAAAGAGCAGCTTCACTATGCATTCTTTGGACAGAGTTGCCTTTGTTACGGGAATGCCCAGCTTAGCGATGTAAGTGTCCTCTTTGGAATATTGAGTGATCTTTTTAAAGCTTTTAAGATCTTGTGTTTTTAATAATAGAATATCTTGTGTCTGTACCTGGTGCGCTACGTGCGAGTACTGTATATCGGGTACCAATGATTGTTTGTTGTTAATATGTATGGGAAAACTGTGTATTCTATACAACTTCATTTGTGGTAGATTGAAAATCGGGAGTTGTATTCGAATGACTAATTTGTCTTGGACTAGACGAGCCTTTGTTTCCGCTGTCTGATATAGCAGGGAGAGACAATTTTGTGCATCTGGACAAGTAGCGTGGGACTTGTGGTATATCTGTAATAGACTTTTGGGAGACACCACTAGCGGATGTAACTGGTGATTTTTACTGGCGATTATTATGTCGAGTAAGGCTTGCTGCCTGTACTCAATCTCGACAATTTGTAAGGTCAGGCTTGAAATTATTTCCTGTCTCAATTGTCTCATCAGTGAGTCATCCGTTATGTTTTGCATTCTATTTACCTGGATATTTATTTGACGTTGTCTTTCTTGCAGAGATGTCAATGGCTTTTGAATTTGCTGTAGTGTAGTTTTGACTACACTGATTTGCTATCTTTCCAGGTCGGCTAGTGCTTTTGTATTTGTTTCGAGCTCCTCGAGTCGACTGTATACTTCCTGTTCATTAGTGCTGTCCATGGTCCCGAATAGGTAGTGCATTGCATTCCCTATTCCATCAAAGATAGATCTTGTTGATCTTGATTTTGGGACCACTTCTCGAATGACACTTGTTCTTCTCTTGATATTTTCCAAGAGAGAATGAACGTGTTTTTGTTGAACCAGGCATAGCTCATCCGTTTGAGAGCGATTTGAACATAGTCGGTGAACTAAGTGTTCCGCCTGTTCTGCCATAAGCGTTTGGTTGTCCAGTTCCATTAGATTGATCTCAGTTAAGATGTTCCATGTACTATGGTAGACTTGTAATTTTCCTAGATCCTCATACAGTATTCCTGTATTGTTCAGGGGACTTATGGTGTAGGGTTCCGTTTGTATTTGTCCCATTGCCAGATGGAAACAGCATATTAACACCAATATGTGCTTCATGTTCTGTAGAAAATGAAGGATAGGCTTCGTTAGTCAATTAATCATACTGGAAGCTTTTTGTGGTAATTCTAATAGCACTTAATTTAATTGTAGAATTTAGTATGGACTTAACTTATTTGCTAAAGATATATGTACCAGTATACTACTCATAATAGGGCTTCAAACGGTTGTTGTGGACGACAACCTGCCGCTTGCCTATTTTTATGGTAGTGTTTGTTGGACTGGGTACATTGATTACTAGATATGGGCCAACGCAGATTTGAGACAGTTTGTGTTTGCGGCTTTCACTTTTGAGGAGGACTTTGTCCCCTAGGTGGAAAGTGAGAGGCCTGACTGCTTTGTCGTAATATGCCTTTGAGCGTTGTTTGCTGGCTAAGAGATTTTTGCGAGCCGTGGCATACGATTTTTGGAGTCTGTATTTGAGCATATGATAATAACTTTCGTGGTTATAAACGGGTTCAGGATCCCGTTTTAAATTAGTTGGGACATCCGCTGTGAAGCCGTAAAGGCAATCCATCGGGGTTAACTTAGTACCCTCGTGTACACTGTTATTGTACACGAATGCAGCGGTTCGTAGGAATTGATCCCATGTTTTGGGATTTTCATCTACAATTCTACGCAGATATTCGATTAATGGTCTATGGGCACGCTCTAGTGCTCCATTAGACTGTGGATGGTATGCGGAAGTCTGTAACTTCTTTACCTTTAGCAGTTTGCAGACCTTCTTGAATAGCTCACTCAGGAAATTAGTTCCCTGATCGGTGATTATTCTCTTTGGAATGCGATAACGCGTGACAATCTCATTGAAAAAGATTTGCGCCACCGTTACTGCTTCTCCATTAGGTACGGCATACCAATCGACAAATTTGGTAAGGTTATCTTGAAAAGTTAAGATATATTTATTACCTGATATGGTCTCTTCTAGTGGACCTACTATATCGAGGTAAACCTTGTCGAAAGGTTGTTCTGCGATGTCCGTTATTACCATGGGCATCTTGAATTGTGGGGATGCATTCATTGTTTGGCACTTAGGGCATTTCTTTATGTACCTTTTTATATCGCTAATCATGTGTCTCCACCAATACTTGCGTCTGATGCGTTTATAGGTTTTAATGACACCCTGATGGCCGCCGAAAGGAGAGTCGTGATAATCCTTTAGGATTGTTTGAACTTCCTTGGGGCTCGTGATTATTTCAGGTGCCTTGACTGGACATATTTCTTGTTCAAGCGTAGCCGGGGGTTGTATTTCCTCCTCTGGGGGTTCATTTTCTTTATGTTCCGCTGCCGTGGGCTGTGTTTCAGCGCTGGGGCTCGTACTGGCCTCTTGGGCTTTCTGTTTTTGAGCTCTGGTCACGGCGAAGCAATGAGCGGGTTTCTTTGTTTTCTTTTTATTTGGGAAATTATTCTCTTCCACATCAGAGTCCATAGTGTGGTGCACTTGGGCTTGTACCGTTAAGGTATTGCCTGTATAGTCTTCGTTTAGTACTTGTGGAATGCGGCTTAATGCATCCGCATTGGTATTATACTTCCCTGGTTTGTATTCGATGGTGTAATCGAACTCTGACAATTTGTGGTGAAATCTGACCAAACGGGAAGTTGGGTCTTTAACATTAAAGACTCCTTTGAGAGGCTTGTGGTCAGTGTAGACCGTGAATTTCCTGCCTTGGAGGTAGCATCGGAAATTTCTAGTTGCCCAGACTATAGCCAATAACTCCTTTTCAATAGTGGAGTAGTTTTTCTCGGCTTTGTTTAGCGTTCGGCTTGCATAGGCGATAGGCTGGTCTTTTCCCACTTCTCCTTGGGAAAGCACAGCGCCTAATGCTTCGTTGCTGGCGTCCGTTGTAAGATTGAATGGTTTAAAAAAATCTGGATAGATTAAGAGTGGTGGGGAAATTAGGGCATGTTTAATGCTTTGAAATGCTTCATGGCATTTCTCGGTCCAAGTGAATTTTACATCCTTGCGGAGTAAATTCGTAATTGAACGAACTATTTTTGAGAAGTCCCGAATGAACTTCCTGTAGTAATTGGCAAGTCCTAAAAAGGACTGAACTTGCCGTACTGTTCTAGGAACAGGGAATGTTTGGACGCAGGCCGTTTTGCTGGGGTCTGGTAATGCACCTTCGCTAGAGCATTTGTGCCCTAGGTAAACAACTTCTCGTCTCAAGAACTGGCACTTCTCTGGCTGCAGTTTGATCGATCCTTTTTGTCGACTAAGACTTGGTGATAGCCGTTGGCCAAATCGAGAGTGGTAAAGTACCTGGCATGACCTAGTTGCTCAAGAATATCTTCGATTCGTGGTAGCGGAAAAGCATCGCCAATTGTCTTTTCGTTCAATTTACGAAAATCGACAACGACGCGCCAACTTTTTTCACCATCGGGTCCCGCCTTTTTGGGGACTACTAATAAGGGTGAATTCCAAGGGCTTTTGCTAATTTGGACTATCCCGTTGTCTAGCATTTCTCTTAATTGCTCGTTGATTACTTGTCTCTGGGTTTCTGGTAATCGATAGGCTTTTTGGTTTATTGGGGACTGATCTTGTACTAATGGAATGTTATGGGTGATAGCATTTGTATATGTAAGCTTATCACCTTTAAGGTAAAAGATATCATTGTACTCATAACACAGTTCGGATATCGAAGCTTTTTCTTCCGCATTTAGATTTGGGTCTAGGCTGAGCTCTTGGTCTAGCCTGTTGCCTCGCGGAGTAGCTGTGGGATCTTCCTGATCCGGAAATAAGTATCTTACGTGTTGTAAGATAGCTGTGTTTTCTGAAAAGCTTACGTTTCTTTTCTCACTTTGTGGAGCTGTGTACTTACTATCTGTTTTACGTACATTACTAGATGGCAGGGAATGGGCTTCCTGCAGTTTTAATGGTGGAGTACCATGTTTTATGGGTACTTTTGATTGGTCCGAGTACTCGCACGCATTCGTATTTTGGCTTATGGGCCTTGAAGAATTGGTTTTCTTAATACTATTTGACGGTGGAGCCAACTTTGCCTTCAATGAGGTCTTACGGATCTCGCACGCGTCTTTTATCGGGCTCATTGGCCACTTTTTATTCTTAATACTAATCTTATTAAGTGGTGGAGTCGACTTTGCTTTTAAATAGGTCTTACTGAGCTCGCACGCACGGTTGATGGGGCTCTTGGGCCACTGTTGTTTCTTAACACTAACTTTGTTGGGTGGTGGAGTCGTCTTTGCCTGAGAATGGGTCTTACTGAGCTCACACGCACCTGTTGTTTGGCTTCTTAACCTTGTGGTTATCTTACATCTAGGTATATTGGATGGAGTAGTCAGCTGTTTGCTTGTCGGCCTCTGGATCTCGCTCGCATCTTTAATTTGGCTATGGGGCCATGTAAAATTTTTGTAACTTATTTTCTTGGACGGTGGAGTCATTTTTGCCTCTACTCGGGTCTTACTGAGCTCGCACGCGTCTTGTATGGGGCTCTTGGGCCTCGTTAGTAACTTATATCTAGGTATTTTTGAGGAGGAAGTCTTGTTTGACTTCTGTTCCGCCTTGGGAAGCTCACTGATGTTCGTGTTACTCGCTTGCGATTTATTCGGCTTGAGAACGTGTTGTGTATCAGTGGTTTCTCCTATTGGGATGACGGCGTAATCATGTATAGGGAGCAGTTGTAACAATAAACTGTTGATGACTACGTGAAAATTGTTAATGTTGAGTATGGCAACTAGCACTGTTTCTTTCCCAGTAGGGAGTAAACTGTTGGCCAGGAAGACTACATCGTCTATCTCTTTCGATAGACAGAGCATTTCTTCCTTCACTTGCAACGGGACTGTGGTGATCATTTGTGACCTAGCAGGTATGCATATTGGTTCCTCTAAAGTAACCAGAGGCTGCCTCGTTTCGCAGGTTTCTTGATCACCCAGACGGCTCTTTTCGCATTCTGTCGGCTCTTGTTGAACCTGGCAGCCTGCATTGCTCTTTTGAGATGCCGTGGAGACACTGCATGTAGATGGCTTAACCTGTTTAGGTTCCATCTTTTCTGCAAGTGACCTCACTTCGACTGCTTTTCTGGAATACAGCTTGTCCGTTTTGCATGACAAGGGCACAGTAAACTCTTCGGGATTTGTTTCCGTACAAGGAAACTTGAGTGCTTTATTTGGGCCTTCAACATTACAATTGTTTGATAGGAAATCGTTTCCTAATAGGCCGTCATCGGAAAGACCTGGCAGGTTTTGTACCTCCTGAAACTTGCAGGGAATTTTATTTTTAAAATTGAAGTTGCCCTTGCAATTTCCCAATGTTTTTCCGGTTCCAAAAGGGGTCTGTAAAGTGCATGCCTCATTGGAATTAATTATTTTGAAGTCCTTAATTGCTCTTTTCTTAATAATACTAACCTCAGCGCCAGTGTCCACTACTAGTTTTGTATGGCCGTTAAGGCTTATGTCCAGTGGAAGTTTCACTGTAGGGACACCGGATTCGGGCGCTTGAGGTGACCCTTTTAATTTGCGTTGTGGGTTTAAAGTCGAGCTGGGGAGTTTTGGGTTTTTCTTTTGGCGGCAATCTTCATCTGCGTGTCCTCGGCGACCACAAAAGGTGCATTTGAGTCTTATGTTGAAGACTTGAGGACTTTTTGTGTTGTGTTGCTCTTGTGTAGATCTATTGGAGAGGCGTGGAGGAACAATTTGTTGCGTCTGTTGTGTTTTTCTGCAATCACGGACGTCATGTCCATAGATTTTGCAGTTTGAGCAGAAACGGGTGTTCTTGCGCTTAAGGCAATCTCAATACGTATGACCCTTTCGCTGGCAGAAATTACACATGATGTTACGGACCAGTGCATCTGTATCCGAGTTTCTGGCATCACTGTTTGTAAATGGCCTTTGCCGTGACTGTGATGAACCTGGATTATTCACATTGCGTGAAAACTGATTTGGGTTTGGAGCTCGAGGTGATGCGAACATAGGTGTAGATGGCATTTGATAGTAAGGAGCTCTGTAGTAAGCTCTCACTCGTAAATCTTGGTCTACTGGAGCCATTGGAGGAGCTTGTACCAGAGGAGTCTGGATGAATGTAGCACTTTGTTGTAGTTTCTCCATGTCCAGGGCCTTTTGAATTAATGCTTCTAAATCACCTTCTCCCTGCGTGAGCAAATATTGACACAGGTGTGGGTTAGTTACTCCACTTTTCAAAGCGTTCTTGGCAAAATCCATCAGCTGCGTTTTCACAGCAGGGACTGCCTCAGCTCCATACTTCTGTGTCGCTGCCTCGTTGCAAATCGTGAACAACTGTTTCAATCTTGTAATGAACACAGTGAGAGATTCTAACGGGTTTTGCCTAGTGGTGATTAACTTATTCACTAACTCTTGGTATGTCTCACGGGGAAGGTATGTTCTATTTAGACGTTCCTCTACTTCACTAAATGAAGCAGGGACGTCTGAAGAGAATAATTGATATGCATCACCTCTTAATCTTGTGGGGAGGACCTGTAGGAAAGCCACCTTTTCTTCATCGTCAAGGCACTGCATAGTTTGCTTGCAGCAGCCGATGAAGGTCTGTAATTCACGTCCCATTTGTGGGGTATTTTCACCCAAAAATAAGGGGACGAGTTGAGCTGTGAGCTTAGCTACCTTTGCGTAGTCCACCATTTCGCGAAGTCTATTACTGGAAATTTAAATTTGGGTGGACTAACTGGGCTTGTTTCTGGGTTGATTTCCGTTAAGGATTCTTCGAGCCAATCTATTAGCAGGTCTTCGGGAGTTGGTTCAGCTGCTTCACCGTCACTGTCACTATCACTATCACTGTCACTTAAACTAACACTCTTACTCTTTTCTAGATCTAAACTGAGTGAGCGTCGAGATTCGGAAAACTGTTCTAGTTCCTATCGGAACTTTATTGTTTTTTCCTTTAAGGTATTTAACTTGGCGAATCTGGTCTCACGCTCTGTTTTTAATTTGTGATCTAAGGCGTCACAATGGGTAATCGTCAGTTTATCGGATTCCCGCGCTCTCTCGTATAATTTATTTAAAAATTTAGCTAAACTTACTTGACTATTCGGACCTGGCAGAACGGTTCCGCTTCGGAGTCGAGGTCCTGTTGGGCAAGATTCAGCAGCAGATGCTGTACCTTCACCGGGGTGCTGTATTTTTGCACCGGGGGCTGATCCCGCGTCGGCTAAAGATGGAGAATTTTCCCTCGCTGCTGTTTCTGTTTCCTGCTGAGGTAGAGCAGGATTGTCGGCTGGCATATGATGCGTTGTTTGGTGAAAGGGGGGCTCCTTGCCTGCTTACGTCCCTTTGCTGTAGTTGAGAGGGGGGTTTCTTTAACCGCCTTCGAGTTCCCTCTGAATCCTTTGTCGGTTGATTTCGGTTGGTTTTGCAGCTGGGGGGGCCTTTGGGCCGTCTTAACTTCCCCTGGATCTAGTTGAAAAGGGGGCTTATGAGCCGTCTTCGATTTCCTCTTCAACTCAGGATCATTGACTGCTAGCGTTTTATAGATGAGCGCTGGCTGCTAAAAGTTCAGGCTGCCTATCGGGCTGTGTCCTGGCTGATCTGTATTTGTCCTTCTGGGGGAGCTTGAAATATTTTCCACTTCCTTCTTTGGACTGTCCACTTTTATCCCTCGGTGGTACCTGTGCACTAATTGGGGTGAACGCTTGCCCGCCTGGAGCAGAGGCGCCTAGAGATGGTATCTACCCGAGTGTTGGGGGTGACTTGGCCTGAGTGGCTTAGTCAATGGTACCCCTTAGGTTCGAAGGATTAAGGCTTTTCAAGCTTTTACGATCGTTTTGACTAGATCAAGCTTCCTCAATCCTACCAATTGTTATATATATATTTTTGTAACTATATGGGTTACTCACTGGCCGTTACTCAGGTAGTCGCGTATCCCAATTTATTTTGTTTTGATAGAACTGTGCGGAAATCACAACACTCTTATTCTGGCAAATGCACAACCAATTATTTATTTCTCTCAAGCTTATTATAAACTCCGTACAAACGTTCACTTATTTTACTGAACGGACTCTTAGTCCTCACAATTAGATACACACAAATTTACTTATATCTTACTTATGAAACCAATCACAAAGAATCAATCGCTATCCCGACCGTGGTATACAATCAACCTCTTTTTTCTCAGATTAAATACTCTCTTCCTGTTTTTTAAAAACTCTACTCTAGAAAACCGACCGCTTTTACGTCTTGAAATTGACTGCCTCGAGACTTAGATTTTTCAATCGTAAGTCTAGTTGTTCAGGATAGGAAAGTGCTTAATTAGCATTCCTATCCTGAGAAAATTATTTACCGCTGGGCATGTTTAAACATGCCCAGAATTATCGCGACGAACGATGGTTGAAATTGAAATTTGATATTTTCATAAATATCGACCATCGTCTTGCTACCGTGCATACATTGTTGCGATCACAATGTATGCAGCTCGCGACAATTTGCTGATAAGGACTTTTTTTTCGGTGAAGACTTGATCGTTTCAGTCTTCACCGACGTAAAATTTTCATGCGCCCGATATGTATGTATGTATGTACATACATATCGTATATACGACAAATCTTACTGAAGGTAAGATATATCGTGGGGCTATTTTCTATGAAAACGACTTGGGTTGATATTTAACACTTTTGTTTGTCCCAAGTCATTTTGTGGGAAATACTTTTTGCCTTTAATAAAGGAATGTGGAGAAATTGCTGATGGCAATTTTTTCGCCTTGCGGAGAGAAAAGCTAACCATGTTTTAAGCATGATTAGCTTATACTTATGCATGAAATTAAATAAGTTATAATTATTATTTTTTTTTAACTTCTTTTTAGGTATATTGTATTGTATATACAACACTTTACTTCCAGATAATGAAATTAACTATAGTTGTCGTTGATAAACTTTTCACAAAGAAAAAGCAAAATCATTTGAAAGTACCACCGGTATTTTACAAAACTGTAATTAATGTTTAAAATTCTGCGTAAAAACACAAACTCTATAAAGTAAGACCTCCCTTCCACTATGACGCACCAAAGAAACTCAACTGATTGCAAAATCGAAAATGTTACAACGCTTTAGTTCCTACACACAACACATATAACTTGATTGCACTCAGATCTATTGTATATATTGTAAAGCCAGAGGGCACACTTGCTTAAAATTAGGTACTTTCCGCCTGCGCCTTATCTACATTCACTCAGCTAACGCACATGTTCATTCCTGTCGCAGTCACTTCTATACCTTTCCAGCGAAACGCTCACTCTAATACAATAACAAGTTAGGAATTTCATAGAATCATATATGTATGAATTTCTTTCTACACATTCGCACACAAACTTTCCCGTTCTTATACAAAAATGAGTCTAGAATGCCGTATTCAGTGCAGAGTGAACCTTTTATGTTTTCTCTTAAAGCCAATTTGAGCAAAATAACGCCAAATGTAAATTTATCTTCTTTTAAATAAAATGTTTGATGATTTGATTAAATTTTATTAGTTTTGGTCTTTGACTGAAAAATTTTCTAATCATTGCTATGAACCTTGCTCATTATACTAAGGAAGGCATTTCACAGCGCCAAAAGTACTAAAGCAAAATATTTTACTTAAGATCAATGAAAAAGCTTCATTGAAATAATATAATTGTACCTCGGAATAAGGAGAATTTCCATCATACCGATGAAAGTATGACTTATTGGGCAATGAATTTCATTTTATTGTTACAAGAAAGCCTACCTAAATTCAACAATTCGATTTTCATTATATTGGCGTAATTTTTATTCAAATAATGTAGTTTTTATTACTGTAATGAAAACATTTATAAATTTGATAAAAATACTGGATTAATCAAATCAGTGATAGATTTTTATTGAAACAAAGATGTGAATTTTTCTGAGTGACACTGACATCTAGAAGACGTACTAGACCGTTTCCATTCGGACTCAAAATATCTACTAAAAGCTTTCAGAGAATGCTATCAATTGCATTGACATTAAGTGGACTTGATGCAAGTGCTCTAATATATACCATTTTTCGTTGTAATTTAACTTTTGACCAATTGAATTAAACCGTGCGTCGAATAAATACAACCTTAAGCCAATAAAATTCAGTTTTAAGCCAAAGGAATTCAACCTAAAGCCAAAGAAATTCAACCTTAAGCCAAAGGAATTCAACGTTACTTCAAATAAAGCAGAATTTTAGTAAATTAAATTATGCTGTGTAATTCATTTCAAATAAACTCTAGTCCAACTAAAATAACAATTTCTAAAATATATACAGGTTATAACTATTGCTGCTATGAACAACCAAGGCATTAATCACCACAATACTATGAACATGCAATTCAGATAAATATTGTGAATTTTTAAAGGAACTTATTGATAAAATTAATGATCGGGATGGTACTTGATATGAAAAATGAATAAATACGATCAGGTAAGCGTTAAAACACCCGGTTGTTAATTCAAAATTATAGACTTTATTACAAAATGATACAGACTAAACTTAAATGCTAATGACATCAACTATTTTATATTTCGGCTTTACCGCTTCAAGTTATCTCGACAACTAACTGAATATGCATATAGTTAACAATTCCATCTACTCAAAATACATACAAAAGAGAGAGATTACAACTACATTCAATAGCTCGAAATAGATGTATGGACCTACAATCATTCTTCGATATTTTTTCAACACTTGATTTATTATGGACAATGCAGTCATACACTAAACCTTACAAGTAAGAGAATTCTCTTCTGTCTTCCCGAGTATAACATTGTAATATTTGCCACCATACTCGCCAATGTTGAATTCCACCGAGAAAGTGTATTCCAAAGTTAAAGTTTCTGGAAGAAAAATTCTTAATGATTCTAACATTGATCACAATCTCTCTGAGGTAATTAGCGAAGGCTTGACTTTAATTTCCCAGGACGAATGCACTAACTATATTATGAATATCTTGATGAAACTTGGACCAGCTACAGCAGAAGATCACCTTATTGAATGACAAATTATGGAACATTTTAATTTTAAAACAGCATTGCAGGTGCAATATATTATAATCTCTATATATTTTAGAAATTGATATTTTAGTTGGACTAGAGTTTATTTGAAATCAATTACCGTTTAATTTGATTTACTAAAAGTCTGCTTTATTTTAGGTGACGTTGAATTCCTTTGACTTAAGGTTGAATTTCTTTGACTTAAGGTCGAACTTCTTTGCCTTAAGGTTGAAATTATTAGTAGTAGAGCTATGGCGTTTCTGGACCACTTTTTCCATACAAGAAGTGTCCGGAAAATTCCAACTATTTTTGTGGTTCTGGGCCACTGGGGGATTCCGTCTAGTGGTCTACGCTACAAGGCCTGCCTGGGGAATTCCTTTCCTACCGTCTGGCTGACCAGGGCTGACGTCATCTGTTTGGCTGATGCCCCGTCAGCTGTTCAAGCTCTTGTCTTAGCTGATTTTTTAACAAAATAATGTTAATTTTTTTTTTGCTGGAATCGACCCGAGAACGCTTGGTTTTGTAAAATCCGACGTGCTCTACCATGAGACCATGGTGGTGTTGTGTGAATATTCTTTAAAGTTGCTATATATGGTATTAGTTCTGAACCAGAGTTTTTTATCTAGAACTCTCACCTGCAGATGGCGCCACCATCGCTAGGTGGGTTGAGTACATACTGAATGTGGGTTTGTGTCTTGTCTGTACTGGTTAATGTCTTGGATGCACCATTGACCGGCTTATGTCTTGGATATACCATTGAGTCTTGACTTGCTTATGTCTTGGATGTGTCATTTGGTCTTGACTGCGCCCTAGCGGCATTAGCTGATACTACCAGCATGCTCCAGTACTACGATTTTCTTGGATGTGTGGTACGCTTTTCTCGGATGTGTGAAGTTTTTTTCTTCATTTGTACTCACACGTAGCAGCATCCTACGGTTTTCTTGGAGGCGGGAAGTTTTTTGCTTGACTTTTACCCACACATAGCAGCATGCTACGGGCTTCGTTGCCCACACGTAGCAGCATTCTACGGTTTTTTTTGGATGTGTGAAGTTTTTTGCTTCACTTGTGCCCAGAGGTAGCAGCAAACTTCTGCCTGGTTTTGAATTAATATTAGTAATAATTAAAGTTAACAGTAGCATTGAATGATTGACGTCTTAGAAACGAGGTGTCGCTAGTTGCCACAAATGTGATTAAAACTTTTATTTAACGATAAAAATACAATTTTAGCAGCATATAATATAAAAGTGTTTCAAAACTAAATCAAAACTCCTTACCAGTCATTAATAATTCTTTTATTAGAAGTTTTAAGGCTGGAAATAACAAACGAAAGACACGTAGCGACATCTCCTTTCTAAGACGTCAATGATTTTGGGCACATCTATTTATAAATAATCAATGACAGTAGGACATTTTTGTTCATTCCTATGGATTCTAGATGGTGGGTAGGTGGGGGGTATTATAATCTAGGATAGGAAAGGGGGTCATGAAATTTTCATCAGAAATCCTCTACGGGCTTTGCTTTTCGAGATATTAGCGTATTAATAACTCAAGTTATTTTTGTTCATGCCAATTGATTCCAGGTGGTGTAGGGTGGGGGTTTTAGATATCAGCATGACGTCATCTTGGATTTGCTGTTTTCTTACTTGAATATTTCTTAGCGAGGAATTTGTAGATATCAGAAGTTGTGGATCTCTTCCTTGGGGGCTCTGGGGCAGTGGGGTTCTGGGTATCAAATATTAAATGTTTACCAAACATTAGGCATGCTTCCCTGTTTATGATGTAATTTGATATCACCCCACTTCCTGTTTACAAATTCGCATTTAAGCTGAATGAGTCATGCACACATGTATAAACAAATCCTCGCAGCTGAACAAAGTAAATTATGAGTCTTCATCATGTAGTTTGATATCACCCCACTTCCTGTTTATAAATTCGAATTTAAGCTGAATGAGTCTTGCACACCTGTATAAACAAATCCGCACAGCTGAATCAGATTCGCATGAAGTAAACAACGAGACGTTCCTATAAAAACCCAAGCAAACTCTTAGGAGCCATCAGTCAGTTTTAGTGAGGCTCAGCGATAGTTTAAAACATACAAAAATCAAAATGACAACCGCGCAAGTAAATAAAAGTTCTGAAATAATTAAAAACTTGCGGAAGGATGTGTTGAAGTGTTTGAAAGAAACAAATTCAGTGAATAAAGACAGTATTGCTAAAAAGTGCAATAGAAACATTCATAAATTTCAAGTTGCATTTCGGGAGTGTAATAAGAGTGCTAGGAAACGGCATTTCGAGAGCTGTCTCGAGCATATTGAAGCATTGAGAGCTCCCCGTCGAGGTGGAGGAATTACTCGCATAAGAAGAAGTGATTTTGTAAAGTAGGAGGAAAACAAGACAGCGTTCGCAGACAGAATTCGACAAGTTGTTATTGTAAATGTGAAACATATCGATCCGGAGCTATTTATGCAAGATGCAGCTAAATTATTTACCCGCCGTATTAAAATCACTCCAAAACGTTATCTTAATATTAAGGTTGCTACATCGTTGTGTGGTGAATTTATAAAACAAACTGCAGACTATGAAATCATAAAGGACATTAAATATTTTCAAGCGAGAACTACTCCGATCAGTGCAGATGATAATTTAGAGGAGTGGTATAAAGGCAACATCTTGGATCCAATACACATGCAGCTAGAGAAGTTCCAGGAAAAGGATAGTGGCTGGGTTATTCACTCAATAATACATCTAGCAGTACACATCAACAAGTTTGAACAGCTCCGAGGATCTTCGTCCATACCTCTACCAAAGGAAATTGCATCAAAGAAAGCTTGCATTAATGTGGAAAAAATTAAGAAGCCTGCTCCGCAAGGGCCGTAATCTCCGCGTTATATCCTGAAAATGTTCACTCCGATTGGACCTCATCATATCCACATTATTCTACTGTACTTAATTTAACTGGAATAACATTTCCCATGACGCTTAAGCAAATAACGCAATTTGAAGACCAGAACGATTTATCAATAAACATATTCATCCTAGAGAAAGAGAGTTTCTTCACCACAGTTCCAGTTAGACTTCCGAAACACAGGATGGAGCGACATGTAAATCTCTTAATGCTACAAGATGACTATGACCAGGATGATGATGGATGATGATGACGATGATGCTGGCAGATATCATTTCTACTGGATTAAAGATCTTTCGCGCCTCATATCGAAACAAATTTTCGAAATATGGTGGTGGAAGAAGGCATATTTGTGAGAGATGTTTGCTCTACTTTTACTCTGCTGAAAAATTAGCATCACACACTCGTGAATGCGAGGAACAAAACGATTGCAGGATTATGTTTCCATCAGAAGAAAAGAAATGGCTGGAATATAAGAATTATAACCATAAGAATCCCCTGTTTTGTATGTATCTTGAGTCAATATTGAAGTCAATTCAGGGCAACGATCAAAATACACAGCAAATCCAATAATATGAAGTTCATAGCATAGGATTCTATTTCCACTGCAAACATGATGCTAAGCTCTCATATTACAGATCATATCGAAGCAAGGACTCTCAAAAATGGTTTGCATTAGAATTGCAAAAGATTGCATCCATAGCTGTACAGTAAAAGCTGAATTACAGACCAATGCATCCCCTGACTAAAGAGGAACGGCGTTCACATATAGAAAATACTTGCTGCCATATATGCGAAAAAATGTTTGCAGCCGATGGGGAACGAGTTCGGGACCATTGCCACTTAACAGGTAAATACTGAGAATCATAATTCATTTCATTTTTTCATAATTTCTTTTAAGAGGAAAATACCTAGGGCCAGCGCACAATTCATGCAATCTCATGTATCAAAACTGCTCCATAGTTCACAATTTATCTCGATATGATGCTCACTTCATTATTAAGGATATAGCTCCAACCATTCCTGGGAAAGTGGATCTCCTGCCAATAAATAAAGAAAGATACATTTCGTTCACCAAGCACGTTGAAGGCAGTCATATCAAATTCAGATTCATCGATTCCTTCCGTTTTATGACAGAATCCTTAGATAAGCTATCATCATTGCTGCCAATGGATAAATTAAATATTACAAAAGCTGTTTGGCAGGAATTGGACGATGATGAATTTCAACTACTTACACGCAAAGGTGTCTTTCCACACGACTTCGTTGACGATTGCACAAAATTGGATTTCCAACACTTACCGGTGCAGGAGCAATTCTATAATAAAATGACTGACAGTGATATATCTGCTGAGGACTACAGATGCGCAGAAAAGGTGTGGAGGACATTTGAAATACAGACACTTGGCGAATATTCCGATATAAATCCTGAAAATTGACGTCCTTCTATTGGTCGACGTCTTCGAAAACTTTCAAGATGTCTGCATGAAGAAGTACAATTTAGATCCTGCACATTATTGCACCATGCCAGGTCTAACATGGGATGCTATGTTAAAATACACCAAAGTGCAACTAGAGCTGATAACCGACGTAGATATACTGCTATTCATAGAGAGAGGTATTCGGGGAGGTATAAGTCAATGCTCGAACAGACACAGTAAAGCAAATAATAAATATATGGACCATTTTGGTCTCAGCATGCAGCACCACCTGGAGCAAAATTAGAAAAGCTTTTGACAGCATTACATCCTAAAACTAAATATGTCATACACTACCGAAATTTGAAGCAATGTTTATCACATGGACTCATCCTGAAAAAAGTGCACCGGGTTCTTCAATTCGACCAATCAGCTTGGCTTATACCATATATTGACTTAAATGCTACCAAACGGAAGCAGGCTACAAGCGTTCATGAGAAGGACAGCTATAAGAAGATGAATAATGCAGCTTTTGGTAAGACCATGAAAAATGCTCGCAAGTATAGCGATATAAAGCTTTGCGTAAAGTGGAAAGGTCGCTGTGGTGCAAAAGCTCGGATTGTGGTCACTAATACACTTCCGGATGACGGTCAAGGGTCAGACGCCCTTCTGATTTTAAAAGTGATGCCAGGCGTCAAGGTCGAGCCCACGTGTAAATATTTTTTCTCAAGCCGTCCTAGCATTCTGAGAAAAATGCTCAACCGCCCGATTAGGAGCTCGCTGTAGTGGGCAAATATTATTCGGGAGCTCTGGACTTAGTAGGGAAATTGGAAAAAAAGAATGCCATATATAAAATATCATTATTGATTTATTATAAATTGAAAAACATTAACATTTAATTCTTAGTGTATCATTCAATGGTTGGGCTTCCTTTAATCGGTTTCCCTATAACTGTAATAATACCTTATTTATTTTACAATAATGTATATCTTAGACTATAATACCTACAATTAAAACAAACTATTTCATTAAATGATATTTTATCTATAATACAATTTTTATTCACAATACATGTCTTTAGCCTTAGATTATATGTTTTCTGCGTCTGCTCCTTGCTGTTCTGATTGAATAGAGTAATGTCCCCATGGTAGAGTATCCGTTGCCCCACTCATAATATACCGCTTGTTATCATATGGACTCAACGCAATCTTCTTTTAGCTGATCGTGTAGACATTATGGTTATGCGATCGTATGGAGCTCTGATTAGCAGTTAATACTCGCTTGTTATTCAAACATTCAACGTAGTCTTCGAAATTGATATGCCTCTGGACTACATTATTCTTTACTCCTTTTGCTTTCTTTACAGTTTTACAATCGTTTATACGCAGACTGTACATTTTCGAGCACAAGCCTACAAATTCTCTCATGATTTTCCCATTCAGCTCATCCTTCATTAGACCAGGAATCTTTTTAGTCATGAGCGGTAAGTTGAATTGATTATCTTCTGGGTAATCACTTGTGAAAATTCTATGTAGTAAACTGTATTATATATGTGTTTGACGGGGTGCCGGTTTGATAGATATATTATATACATATATTATATTATATTTCAAAGCATAAAATTTTATTTTTTAATCAGTGCTAATTCAAGTTTCTTACAGCTATATCACAATTCGGTCAGACATATTACTAATTTAAAATTCACAAAAACTTAATACATAATATAAATTTCAATAAAAACAAGTGAAAAAGCTAGAATTGGTCTATGACCAATTCTTATGATACCCTAGATGAATGCACGTGTGAAATTTCGTATGGTCACCCATTTGAGCAATTTTTTGCATTGGTTTCTCGCATATATTTCTAGAACGTCTCGTCGGACAGAAAAAATGATTATAACCAATTTTATAGTATTTCTTATTCTGAAGAAGTTTTTAGTACAATAAAAACGTCTAGGACTGATTGTTTTCAAAGTATATGTAAAAAACCAAAAATGTTATATGGCTACACCAAGAGGGGGTTGCCCGATTTAGTCCATTTTCGATATTTTATTTACTAGTACTATGAAAACACAATGTACGTGTTCTCAGGTAGTGTCCAAATATATCGTGGAAAACGAATTTTCTGTATGGCAACCCCTCGAAGGAGTTCCCCGATTTGTCTCATTTTCGAACTTAATTTTACTTTCTTTTTTTATGTCCGTGTACAAAATTTCAGCTTTCTGAGTGAACGCGTTCTCGAGGTATCGTGCGCATGGACGGACGGACGGACAGACGGTGTAACGAAGTCACAAAAAGTATTTAAATCTATAAATATCTGTTAATGCATACCGTACAATAGCAAGTAGTGCTTAACCCGATTGATTGACTGATTTGTGTACAATGAAGTAAAACTTAAATGTTCATGTATGTACAAACCCTCTTGACGTTCCATTAATGATGGTAACTCAGGATGCCTGAGATGTCAGATGTCGAATGGAATCATCAAGACGGCCACACTTTCACGTCTATAAAAGGCTAGCTGGCACCGGGAATAAATCAGTTGGTCAACCAGCTTCGACCAGCTAGGAACTTTTTAGTTTATAGCCAGCGAAGAAGTTTATCAACTCAAATTCCTGCCGAGTGCGAGGTTTACCGCATTCGAGATATACCCGTCATCCCGTAGTTAGAAATATTCCTACCGAGTACGAGGTTTTCCGTATTCGAGACAATTCCTCAAATTCCTGCCGAGTGCGAGGTTTACCGCATTCGAGATATACCCGTCATCCCGTAGTTAGAAATATTCCGACCAAGTACGAGGTTTTCCGTATTCGAGACAATTTCTCAAATTCCTGCCGAGTGCGAGGTTTACCGCATTCGACATATACCCGTCATCCCGTAGCTGATAGTATAGTTCCGCATAAAATAAAGAAATATAGGAAATATAAAAGTGGAATAATCTGGAATTGTGAAAAGTGCACTAACTGAAATACAAAGTGGAAACAAATTAATTGTGTATTAGGTTAAGATTGCGAAATAGAGTGTGTTGTCACAGACAACAAGAAAACCAATTGTGTATTAGGTTAAGATTATGAATTAGAGTGTGTTATCACAGACAACAGGAAACAAACCAATTGTGTATTAGGTTAAGATTGTGAAATAGGTACACTGACACAGAAATAATAGAAACCGAACATAAGAGTGTAAAAAGTAAAGTGTCACAGAACTAAAAGTGAAAGAAAGACAGAAGATAGTAATAAGTGAAACATATGTGTTAGTTAAGCAAAAATTATTGAACATAAATTTTAAGTTCACTTTGTTTTTATTGAAATCCAAATTTGTGAAATAAAAAACTTCAGTTCAGCACAAAAATAAATAAGTAACGTCAAAACCTGGTATTTATTACTTTTTCTTCCCCGTCGTTGAACACCTTGATCCTGGCGTAACTCCAAAGCTGACCCGCAACGTTCAACTGAAAATTAAACGATTACAACGGACATGCAAAAATCAAAATAACTTTTAATTTTATGCGGGGGTGTCCAATCCATTTTGCTCTACCATCACAATTTCTGTGCGTTACAAACGGAATGACAAACTTAGTATACCCCATAGATTTCATCTAGGGTATAACAACAATTCAAACAATTCAGATAAATGTCGGTGTAGCAGAAGTCCGTGCTGCGTTGCTCTTTTCTTACTCCTGTAATGAAGAAGAAGAGTTTGTTGAGTGAGTAGGCACGAGACAGTTGTGGTGAGAGCAAATAAATTTTGTCTGATCTCGAGAATTAGACTGTTTCACTTGAACTGCTACATGAGGGCAGTTGGGAAGTTCTTTGCTCGACCTGATAGGTGAGGGCAGTCGAGGTATAATACGGAATGTATTAATTCACGATTATAACAACTTGCATGGCTGCTATAAGTGATGTTGATAAACGTAATCAACTATCTGCTTCTATTGTGCAGTTTTTTGTCGTGCTGGTACGTGAAGGTAACACTGATGACGTTTATCGTATGCGTACCTTTTCAATTGCAGCAAACTGAAATATTGCTGCGTCTGGGATCGTAATGATGGCACTTGTGCCGTTTAGTTTTGTGCGCTTTTATGAGTTCAGCGATCTGAGTACTGCTACATGTGGAATGGAAGTTCCTTCCACTTTGATCAGAATTAGCTTCTGAATGTATTTAGTGCAGAGTTAACCTCTGGAAATTGATCTAGACCAACCTTCGTATAACGTTGTCTAGGCCTTCGGAATAACTCCTGTGTGAGATTGCTTGAGTTAACCTCACCTTTGCAATCCTTATGATCAACTCCTAGCCGATGTACTTGAGTTAACCTCAAATAATGTATTTGTTTTAGGATCAACTCCTATATGATAATTTGAGTTAACCTCAAATATTTGTTTGGCCAGAATTAACTTCTGTTTTAGAATTGAGTTAAACTTAAATATTTGTGACAGCCAGAATTTACTTCTGTTTTATGGATTGAGTCAACCTCAAGTATGTAGGACGGCCAGAATTAACTTCTGTGTGTAGGATTGAGTTAACCTCAAATATTTGTTTAACCAGAATTAACTTCTGTTTTGGGATTGAGTCAACCTCAAATATTTATGACGGCCAGAATTAACTTCTGTTTTAGGATTGAGTCAACCTCAATTTGTTGGTGTAGAATTAACTTCTATGGGATTTCAGAATTAACTTCTGGTTTGGATAAGGATTTTGTTCAGAACAGACTCCAAGGCTTAGGACTTAATCAGATCAACTCTGATTTGGAAATGGGTGATTTTGCTATCGTTTGCCGCCTTTTTATAGCTGCTGGTCATGTGATGTACTCCTCGTGGCGTTGCCATACCGACGTTTATACCAGTTGCTGCTACGAGAATATCTACCGTGCGTTCAGGTGCACGCAGAATGTCACATAATGTCACATTTTTACACACCATGTCGTTCAGGCGACCGAAGCGTTGTCATTTCCCCAGCACATCGGTGTGCACATTTTACGCTATGGTCTGGTAGCGTAGTGTCCCGGTGCGCTTTGTAGTTTTGACGTTTAGCGTAGTTTTATTCTTAAAGAGCTTTCAAAATTGACATTTCGAATCGAAGCGCACACCAACCGTTCAGGTGCTATCCCTACTTTTTCAATGATGTGATGTGCTCACCGATGTGCTGAAAAGCACATCGGTGTGTACACCTGAACGCACCGTTAGTTGACGTAATGTCAGTTGACTGACATGTCAAATTTGTGTATACACGAAGAAATGTGTATTTTAGGTAAGTTTTGTTTAATTATTATTTAAATTAAATATTTATTAGTTTTTTTGTTTCCATTTTCAGCAGAACCATACACAGGGCAACTTTTAGGATAATCGTTGAATGCCGTAAGAGCTGGGCCCTATTGCACCAACAACTTATCGGTTATCACTTAGCAACTTATCAAAATTTCTGATTAATTTCTGTTGCACCAAAGCGAAATTTGAAAAGCACTCATTTGAGTGTTGAAAAGTGAGAAGTTGTCAGCTTTTCAAATTACTGTTGCGCCAAACAGAATATGAGTAAGTGATAAGTGTTCTATGTAAAAGTGATAAAGTTAGCAAATCATATGCTTTTTCTCAATTTCCTTTGCACCAAATAAAGAGTTTGATAATTTAAGCAACATAGTGCTACGAAAAAATTCTCTTTTCGAATAGATTGTAAGTGGGGCTAACTCGGTAGGAGTATGTCCGATCGAAAAATTGGATTCCACTGTTTGGCTCAGCTAATTACCAGCCACAATTTGAAGAGGAATTTTTTTTTATTTTGGGTACTTTTAGGGTGGTGGGTAGGAACGCACGGCGAAAGGGTGGCTCCAATCCTACAAGTTGTATAGAAAATTAAAGTCTCCGCCGAGTACTATCGGGTGGTATACTTTTTTTCCCGATTTAAAAAACTTCGTCGGTACGTTTTTGCCATTGAAAACCCGATTTGCATGAATTTTCATGCACTTGGGTCAGATACAACCAAGTTACTACATTTCGCATATATTTGATCCGTTCTTTTTTGACACGCATTAGTGCTCTGTTGTGAACATTTTCCCTCTGGGAAGTTATTTTCACCGGTCCACCAATTTTAAGTAATCACGAGTGTACTGTCCGTTAGTAGAACGTACATGCAAATTTGAATTTAGTGAAACTGAAATGGATGCATGGATGGATCAAGGTCAGTGATCGAATCTCTTATCAAAATAAACACTGTTCACTACGTTTTAACTTTCAATAACTTTTCACACTTATTTCTTAAGATTGCCTACTAATTATATTAAGATCAGATTATGGAATGAGACATTAGGTCAGAGATCCACACACATTAGAAAACACTTATTATCACAGATTTAGAGCGTAGATCAAGAGCGTAATACATATAAATATATATATATATGTATATGTAAAACTAATATTGAAGATAAGATATGATATTTAATTAATATGCACAAGAAATGTAGAATATGTAAATATATATATGAGTAAACATATAATAAAATAGATATAAGATTAAATATTAATTTGTTACAAGTGACTGGTACTCACCGACCTACAACTTGACGCTTGAGGGTTAGATTTAAGGTAATGTTAAGACTCTTTGTTCTAACCATTGGTTAGAACAATTCTTTATTCCGGTCGAGACCAGAAACAATGTGTTAATGTTAGTAAGATACTATCTCAGTCGAGACCCGGCTTAAAGTGTTATCTTATCGTCAGTCGAGACCCGAAATAAGATGCGTTTATTTCCGTCGAGACCAGAAATGATTGTTAATAAAAGATTATCTCAGTCGAGACCCGAGATAAGACTCTTTAAGTCAGTCGAGATCGGCTTAAAGTGTTATCTTATCTTCAGTCGAGACCCGAAATAAGATGCGTTTATTTCCGTCGAGACCGGAAATGATTGTTAGTAAAAGATTATCTCAGTCGAGACCCGAGATAATATTATTTAAGTCAGTCGAGACCCGGCTTAAAGTGTTATCTTATCTTCAGTCGAGACCCGAAATAAGATGCGTTTATTTCCGTCGAGACCAGAAATGATTGTTAGTAAAAGATTATCTCAGTCGAGACCCGAGATAATATTCTTTAAGTCAGTCGAGACCCGGCTTAAAGTGTTATCTTATCTTCAGTCGAGACCCGAAATAAGATGCGTTTATTTCCGTCGAGACCAGAAATGATTGTGAGTAAAAGATTATCTCAGTCGCGACCCGAGATAATATTCTTTAAGTCAGTCGAGACCCGGCTTAAAGTGTTATCTTATCTCCAGTCGAGACCCGAAATAAGATGCGTTTATTTCCGTCGAGACCAGAAATGATTGTTAGTAAAAATCTTATCTTCAGTCGAGACCAGAAATGATTGCTAGTAAAAATCTTATCTTCAGTCGAGACCCGAAATAAGATGCGTTTATTTCCGTCGAGACCAGAAATGATTGTTAGTTGTTAATAGTGAAATATCAGTCGATACTCGATATAAATGTTAGTTCCTACACAACCAACTTACCCCAAGCGATGCCAAGCACAAAAAGAGATCGAGATCAGTCAGCTTGTCGTTTATATAGCCCTTGCTTGCACACGACACCACTGATAGAGTAGCAGCGGCGCATGATTACAAGAATTGGCAATGCAGCTGTGCTCTTACGGTACTAGCGATAAAATTTGCCTAGCAACGAACAAAAATGCATAGAAACAAGAAATTTAGAGCAACACATGCTGTTGTGTTAAATTAAATTATATTTGCAAAAATTTTATTTCGTATCACGGAGAGAAGAAATTCCCGTTCGATGGTACTTATAATGATGATAATGCTAGAGTTGCAAATTGATCTGCTTGATCTGATTGTATTTGTGCCATGCATTGCATGTTACATGACAACACATGCTTTTGATAGATGTTGTACCTATTTTTGGGAAAATTGTAATTCGATTGAATTTGTTCTCTTTTCAGAACTCAATTTCAGCATGGTATTGTTGTAATATGTTCCCTTTTCAGGAATTGTTTTTTGATAATAATTTTAATTTAATTTGCTCAATGAGGCTATACTTTTATATTGTATTTCTGCAATATGCTATGAAGATGACAAATACATGGCTATGTTGGGTTGTGTACATGTTTTTCGCTTAAGAGAAATAAAATTAGATTTAATTTTACTAAAAATTTGATGCTTTGTTTTCAGCATGCTTTCTTTCAGAAGTTTTCTGTTTATGAAAATATATTCGAATCAATTTGGTTCGAACAACGAGAGGAAAATAAGTCCATTTTTTATACAAAAAATCGCCATTTTTCACCTTAAAAAGGTCACATTTTATTCATTTTCAATTAACTCGAAAACTATTTATCGGACGCAAAAGCTAATTAGATATCCGATTAGGGGACAAAATGTAGATGCGATTTCATACTACAAACATGGCCCACAGTTTATATTTAAAAATTTCATAGCATCTATCCTGCGGTGGACGACGACCAAATCGACCATTTTTCGGGTAATTTTTGAAAATTTCAAAATTCATTGACACGGAAAAATCGATATTTTTCAGGAAGTATTACTTGTATTACCATCATCATATGCATATGCGCTAACACGGTGGGGGGGGGGGGGGCAACCCGGGTGGGGCGGGGTGGTAAAATCGGCAAAATTTGCGAATTTATTTACCAAAAAATCAATTTTAAATCAAATATTTTAGTAATGAAATTAACAAGGAGGGCTAAGTGCGTAGGATTAGTCTCAACCCTTCTTTGTTCTTAAAATAATTGTTGTCACAAAATCCAGTTTCGGTTGAAATTACGGAATCTGAGTCATAATGAATAATATGAAAAAATAGTGATGAAAAATACTATTAAATTTTTGTTGGCAAACGGTTTGTTCTTGCTAATGTCATTGTTCAGAATATACCGCATACTTATCAATTCATAAAACTTTTCATTTTGTGATAATTAATTTTAAATTTTGGTGCAACACTTATCATCTTTACAAAAATTGATAAGTTTTCTCGATTGATAAGTGAGTGAAATTTTAAATGTTTAAACTGATAATTTGCTAACTAGGTAGTGATAAATGGTTGGTGCAATAGGGCCCTGGTATACTTAATTAGATAAGTATTTTTGTTGTTAGCGATTTTCTAGGAACATGTTACTTTGTCTTTCCCTTCTATCTTTATATGAATTTAATATGCAGATTTGAACTGGAGCGCATCGAGGTAGTATAGAAGTTGATTGTAGGAGATAATTAGATTGTACAGAAGTTTTATCATCAGATAAGTATTAAATTTGTTCAATTTAAAACTTGATTCTTTGTGTTTTTGTTTTATTTTTAGGAACTCAACAATAGAATACGTCGAGGTAAGTATGGTTCGGTGGTGGACGGAACAACTTGTATCAAATGTCTTTATATTTTCGACCATAAACTCATATGCATCTTCCTCTTCAAGTTCATATATTAGAAAATCTGTATCTGTATACATGACTTTACATTTGTGTCCATATTCACGCTTCATAAAACTGTAATGGAAATCATAGAGGTATATCTTTCAAATTTCCAAAACTGCCATTCCAATATAGAGAGGCTTATTGAATAAGATTTTGAGTTGCCTTAATTCGACAGGAACTAAATTCTCATCAAATATCGTTGCACTTGGGTACCACAATCCAAGCTTTTGCACCATAGCGACCTTCCTACTTTACTCAAAGCTTAATATTGCTATGTTTGCGAACATTTTCCGTGGTCTTACCAAAGCTGCATTATTCATCTTCTTATAGCTGTCCTTCTTATGATCGCTTGCAGCCTGCTTCCGTTTGCTATATAGTTATATATATTATATATATGGTTTAGGCCAAGCTGATTGGTCGAATCGAATAACCCGGTGCACTCTTTTTCAGGATGAGTCCATGTCATAAACATTGCCTCAAATTTCGGTAATGTATCATATATTTAGTTTTAGGATGTAATGTTGTCAAAAGCTTTTCTAATTTTGCTCCAGGTGGTGCTGCATGCTGAGACCAAAACGGTAAGTCCTTATGCTTATCATGTAGATGTTGAGGATAATCCAAGTCCACTTCGAATATCTATCCAGTTGGAGAATCATCAGGAATTTCGAAAACGTGAATATTGGGAACATCAACCAATTTGAATCCTCCGGTTTGTAAATGCTGTGACATGGCCCATCCATAACGGTTATACACATCATAATACATCAAGTATTTCTCTTTCGCCTCAGGCTTAAAATCATCCATATATTTATTATTTGCTTTACTATATCCGCCGATATGACTGCCTTCAACGTCCTTGGTGAACGAAATGTATCTTTCTTTATTTATTGGCAGGATATCCACTTTCCCAGGAATGGTTGTAGCTATATCCTTAATAATGAAGTGAGCATCATATCGAGATAAATTTTGGAAAATGACTGGAACTATGGAGCAGTCTTGATACATGAGATTGCATGAATTGTGCGCTGGCCCTCGGTATTTTCCTGTTAAAAGAAATTATGAAAAAGTGAACTGAATTATGATTCTCAGTATTTACCTGTTAAGTGCCAATGGTCCCGAAATCGTTCCTCATCGGTTGCAAACGTTTCTTCGCATATATGGCAGGAAGTATTTTCCATATCTGAACGCCGTTCCTTTTTAGTCAGGGGATGTATTGGTCTGTAATTCAGCTTTTCCTGTACAGCTATGGATGCAATCTTCTGTTTCCTAGCACTCTTATTACGCTCCCGAAAGGCAACTTGAAATTTATGAATGTTTCTATTGCACTTTTTAACAATACTGTCTTTATTCACTGAATTTGTTTCTTTCAAACACTTCAACACATCCTTCCGCAAGTTTTTAATTATTTCAGAACTTTTATTTACTTGCGCGGTTGTCATTTTTATTTTTGTATGTTTTAAACTATCGCTGAGACTCACTAAACCTGACTGGTGGCTCCTATGAGTTTGCTTGGGCTTTTATAGGAACGTCTCGTTGTTTACTTCATGCGAATCTGATTCAGCTGTGCGGATTTGTTCATACAGGTGTGCAAGACTCATTCAGCTTAAATTCGAATTTGTAAACAGGGAGTGGGGTGATATCAAACTACATGATGATGACTCATAATTTACTTTGTTCAGCTGCGAGGATTTGTTTATACATGTGTACATGACTCATTCAGCTTAAATGCGAATTTGTAAACAGGAAGTGGGGTGATATCAAATTACATCATAAACAGGGAAGCATGCCTAATGTTTGGTAAACATTTAATATTTGATACCCAGAACCCCACTGCCCCAGAACCCCCAAAGAAGTGATCCACAACTTCTGATATCTACAAATTCCTCGGTAAGCAATATTCAAGTAAGAAAGCAGCAGTCCAAGATGACGTCTTGCTGATATCTAAAACCCCCACTCCACACCACCTAGAATCAATTGACATGAACAAAAATAACTTGAATTATTAATACGCTAATATCTCGAGAACAAAAGCCCGTAGAGGATTTCTGATGAAAATTTCATGACACCCCTCCTTATCCTAAATTATAATACCCCCCACCTACCCACCATCTAGAATCCATATGCATGAACAAAAATTTCCTACTTTTAACTTTAATTATTACTAATATTAATTCAAAACCAGACGCAACACTTGAAAACAACAAAAGCCTACAGTTAGGCGCACCACACATCCAGGAAAACCGTAGCATTTTGCTGCTACGTGTGGGCAAAAATGAACCAAAAAACTTCAAACATCCAAGAGATCCGTACCACACATCCAAGAAAACCGTAGTACCGGAGCGTGCTGGTAGTATCAGCTAATGCCGCTAGGGCGCAGTCAAGACCAAGTGACACATCCAAGACATAAGCAAGTCAAGACTCAATGGTGTATCCAAGACATAAGCCCGTCAATGGTGCTTCCAAGACATTAACCACAAGACACAAACACACATTTAGTATGTACTGAAACCACCTAGCGATGGTGGCGGGATCTGCAAGTGAGAGTTCTAGATAAAAAAATTCTGGTCCAGAACTCTACCCATATATACCAACTTTAAAGAATATTCACACAACACCTCCATGGTCTCATGCTAGACCACCTCGGATTTTACAAAACCAAGCGTTCTCGGTTCCATTCCAGCAAAAAAAAATCCAACATTATTTTGTTAAAAAATCAGCTAAGACAAGAGCTTGAACAGCTGACGGGGGATCAGTCAACCAGATGACGTCACCCCCCTGGTTAGCCAGACGGTAGGTAAGGAATTCCCCTCAGGCAGGCCCTGTAGCGTAGACCACTAGACGGAATCCCCCAGTGGCCCAGAACCACCAAAATAGTTGAATTTTTCCGGACACTTTTTGTATGGAAAAAGTGGTCCAGAAACGCCATAGCTCTACTAATTTTATTTGGCTTAAAGTTTATTTTATTGGCTTAAAGTTGAATTTTATTAACTAAAAGTTGAATCATATTGGCTTAAAGTTTAATTTTTTTGTTAAAGTTGAATTAAAATGAAAAATGGTATATGTTGACGACATAATAATACACGGATGCAGCTTGAGCATTACAATCAGAATGTAGGAAGAGTGTTTAAAAAACTTCAACAATACAACTTTAAGCTAAATCCGAGTAAATGCAATTCAAAATGGCATCAAAACTTATCTCAGTAAGCACAAAGTCATTAAGTCATCTCCAATTCCAGAAACAGTAGACGACATAAAAAGATTTGTAACATTCTACAATTACTACAGGCGATTCTTTCAACAATTTGCCGAGATTCCAAGACCACCTAACGCGCTACTAAAATAGAATCAAATATTCATTGGGATAACAGAATTTAAGGGTGCATTCGAAAAATTAAGGAGAAAGCTAATTACGCCACCAGTACTACAGTATCAAGATTTTGAAATACCATTCATTCTGACCACAGGCGCATCAAATTTTGCACTAGGAGCAGTATTATCATAAAGAGAAATTAGTGAAGACCTACCCATCTCCTATGCTAGAAAACGTTACATAAGCATGAACTCAATAAACCAATCATTGAAGAAGAACTCTTAAGGTGGGAATATATTTCTTTATACCCTAACTGTTTGTCAGAAAATTCACGGTAGTCACAGACTACAGACCTATTTACGCATAAAAATCCATCATCTAAGCTGACAAGAATGACTCTTAATCTAATGGACTATGATTTTGACTTTGTATACAAACAAGAAAAAAGTACACAAATGCAGATGCATGCAGATCTATGTAGAATAAAAATAGATTCAGACAAATTTAAAGAAATTATCAACGCAGTACAGAAAAAGATATAGAAAGCAGAAAAATAGTGCATGGCCAAGTCTACATTTGGGAATGCACATCCATTACATATATAAGGAATGTAAAACGAATGAAATTCAATATAATGAATAACGATCCATCAATAATAATCAATAAAAAAGGAATAGTTGTTCAGTACAACGATAGTCCGAAACAGATCTAAGGTTGGCCCTTCAAAAAGTTGGTACAGAAAATGAACGAAAATAACAAAAAACAATTAACAAACACTAGCAAATGATGATATAATATTTGAATATATTGAAAAGAATGAATTCAAAAGAAAATTTAATAAGCTGCACCAATAGTATAAACATGTTAGTGCAATCAGGCCCGTAAGTAAACAAAATTCCTTTATTTGTAGATAATTAAATACTTTAATTAATATGATGGTACCGCTTAAGACTGAATAAATTTGCAAGCATTTTGTTCTCGAAAGTGGTTTCTTTTATAAAAAATTAATTTGTAAACGGCTATCTTGATAAAAAGTCAATGATAAAATTGGTTTTTATTCATTTTAATTCTCAAAAGCTTCCGAGATGGCGACAGGCTCCACTACATAATCACAAACATGTTTTTCTTATGAGGCTCTAAAGATGATCTATCTTAAACGTGTGTTAATTATCGGGACGAGTCGTAGCGCAAGTCTACTGCTAGTTGTGTGTGCAATTTTGTTCTTGGAGAAAACGGAAAATGTTTTTTAATATTTTTTGTTTATTGTATAGTTAAAAAGGGACGAAAGATATTTATTTAGAATATCTACAAGCCGAGAGAAGTTTATTTAGATTTTTTTTCTCTTTTCACTTTTTATTGCATATTTGCTTGAGATTGAGAATTTGTTTTCTAATCCATGCAAATAATTGATCTTTCCTCTCTAGGTGTATTCGGCAATCAAATTGGGTTGAAATTTGGGTTGAAATTTTCTATTGGGTTGAAATTTTCCGTCTTTTCGAGAACGAATTCAACTTGTGATAAATCGTTTTCAATAAATAGAGTGACATTCACGACTGCTCTAACGCACTAGTTGTCTAGTCTAAATGGTATTTGAACTGTGTAGATGAAATTTCCAGAAATTGGCAAAAATTACAGATCGTATTCTTCTCGAGAAAACGGAAAATTTTAAACACGTTTATAGCTTTGAAATAGAGTGTATGTGCATAATTTTGAATAGTACTTTGTAAGTATTATTGATTGGTATTGCAAATTTTATTAGCATGGAAACGACTTTTGTTTCTGGGAAGCACAGCCATTCCACACGATAACGACCAAAAATTTTTAGACTCGACCATCTCCGATTTGGATGAAACTATCACAGAATTTCTTGATTCAAAATAAAAATTGAAAAAATAAAGTGTTATAAGTGCCCAATAGTAAATAATATTTATTTTTGATTGCGGTTCTGCTATATTTTTTTATAAAATATATAAAACATTAAGCTTCATTTAGCATTTGAAACAGAAAATTCGGTTGCTCATATGATTTTTTGACAATTACGTTTCATCTTAAGAGGAGTCAGTACTCAGCAAAAGTTTCAATTTAGATACCAATACCAGTGAACTTGCAGGCAATAAAATTTACTATACTTAGGTTTGTGTCCTGAAAATGAGAAAATTCATATAAAATTAGCCTAGACCGAGACCACAAGTCACATCACAGACATCTAGCGTAAAAGACAGGAATCCAGCAAGCTATAATTTAAGACGAAAAATGAAAATTTGCAGTTCAAAGAAATTGAAAATTTTAAACGAGAATTAACTCTCATAAATTTTTTTGCACATAATTGTTAAATATTCTATTTTGCTTTGTATTTCAACAACTTAGAACGAAATATTGCAATTTCTCGTCGGTGTAATATCGGGAGAAAAAACAAGTACTATTAGAGTCAAAATAATTGAAAAAAGCGCCACTAAAAATGAAAAAAACTCAACGTTACTTGCTAGCTCCAGGCTTTATCTTTCTAAAAAAAACACAATCTAAAGAAATGAGAATACCTACTAACAGGAATTTGATTTGAAAACTTCAATTTTTACCATTTGTTGCAAGTTTCCGAGCCAATATCCCAATTCCAATAATTTTATTATTATTTTCTAGACCTCTTCATTACCTTTAATTTAAGACAATAATCATTATTCTGCTACAAATAGTGTGCCAGAAATTCGCCTTGAAAAATGAACGAAACTTGCAAATCTTGTTACTGACTCCTCTTATCATTACGAAATTTCTAATGCCAAAGCCAGGGGGAGGGGCATGTTAGGGGGAAGAAGCAAAATAATATGGGTGAACTATTTTGATATTCCCTGCAAACTGTGAAAGTTTCATCCAAATCGGAGATGGTCGGGTTCCAAGGTGATCGGTTTCGTATGGAATAGCTGAATATCTATAGTTATAAATGTCTCCAATTTAATCCAAATTGTCTGAACCATTGTGTATATGTCGTAACATTTGACGTAACTCAACACTTCATGAAAAGTCTAGGCACTGCATCAAATGTAGGCAGATAGTGTAACAGTTTTCGCTTAATGAGTTTTTACACGAAGTGTCTGAAATTTTTAATCATTTAATGAAATGCTACAAGCCTTTACGCCGATAGTGTAATACCAAAATATCAACCGATATAACCAAATAC